>JAMZAV010013922.1:0-15756 GCA_024449915.1 Sweltsa coloradensis | reverse complement strand
AAGAAAAAACAGCAATTTCCCGGGCATTGTTTTGCGTTTTTTCGTTCGACTGTAGTCCGCTAGATGGCGTAGGCGCTGCGAAAATGTCGTGAGACGATTTCGTGTTCGAGCGAGTGTTTTGTGGAATTTGAAAGGAGGTAAACTGACAGTATCTTGTTACGCGTAGCAATACTGGCCAAGGAATTTTCGACGTAAAATCTATGCCAGAACCGGGATTTGAGACAAGCATCTTGGAGCAAACTACTATCAAAATAAAAATTTGTTTATTGTTCTTGTTCTTGTTTGTTGTAAGCAGTCTATACTATTTCTAAATGTTCTATGCATTTTGCTTAGTGCTAGTGGTGATGCCATGTTGTTTATTTTCCTTTAAAAAAAAAACGAACCTTTGGCCGGATTAATCAATTTGATCGGCGATGACAATGGTAAAAATGAAGTGTCCCCATTTAGTTTATGAAACTGACGGTCTTGCTGAGATGATTGTCAGAAATAAGATTGATTGATATTGACCTTTACGACTTACGACTTCGCAATGTGTGTAGCGCACTTCTCTCGCCAAAAGTATCTGCACAAACCATAATTTGAACCCTAAACCTTGAGCATCGGAAGCAAGAATTGTCCCTAAGGACCTCATTCATCATATTCGTAATTATTTATAATTTATTATTGTTGTGATGAAGGTACAAGTAAATAATTTTAAAATATATGATTTATTTACATTGGTAGAGCTAGTACTAACGATGATACGTTTCACCAGATGGATTCATCAATGTTATCGGCGAATAACAACAAATAACACAATAGAAGAAATCAAGATCCCCTTTTCGGTTTTAAAACAGTCCCTGGCAGCCTTTCGGATACGAATTGTCTCCATGTATTATATTTATGCACTTACGCTAACGGAGATGAATAAGGTTTGTATATACGAATAAATTAATGTAATGTCGTGTTCTGCTAGATATCGTAAGTGCGGCGACGATTTTCATAATCATTATCGGTGATTATCGTTCGGTGAATGTGTGATTGTGTAGTGTTGTCTTGGGGACGGGAAATGGGAAGAGGAGCGAGCATGTGCGTCTGGCTATCTATCATCCTACAGCTGTCAGATTTCACGTGCTGTATCACGCGAAGCGTTGATTACTTCATGAAGCATGTGCGTTATTTTGACCGTCTAAGTCTATTCGCGAAAAAAAAGTCTATCGAAGCGCTGCGGCGGCGGCGCGTGTACTACGCATTGCGGTATTGGTTGTCAATTTCGGCGATCATCCCATAAGTAAACAAGGCTCGTTGACTTCGTTATTATGTCTCTATGGCAAATACGAATGTTTGTAATAGCTACTGCTCCGTTCCTAAATGCAACAGTAAGGGGAAAGGTGTGTGTTTCCATCTTTTTCCTAAAGACCTGACGCTTAAAAAGAGATGGGCACACGTATTGAAAATCGGGAAAACTACTATGCCTAAGGGGTAGGGCCTAGGCCTATTACAAAGTATGTAGGGTCTATGTGTGTGCCTCATACTTTACAAACCAAAAAAATATTTTAAAATAATAGGTTAATGAAGAAATATAAATCCATTGCTTATGCCTAGGCCCTTGCAGAGATGCCAATCAGTCAGAGTAGGTTTAGGGTAGGCCTAGCCGCGAGCTGTCAAAATGGACGTAGGGCTAGGGCTAGGTCTAGACTAGTCTAGTCGCCCTAGGCCCTAGATATAAAAAACAGCCGTAAGCCTAGGCCCTATAGGCTTAAAACTCTTTTCTTCACCAGGAACGGCCGTTTCTTTAACGTAGCACATTTCCTTCTTTGGTCTTGGAAAATACAAAGTTCCTGCAGTTTGTTTTAGCTTGCCAATGCCCGCTACTTCTTCTCAAGATCGGTAGAGCTGATCTCCAAGTGAGGTGATGTAAATCGTAACTAATCAGGTGCTCTATGTACCGTAACAATAATTGACTTGTTTTACTGAATAGAATAGACAATAAATAAGTAAAGGAACTAAGGGCTAGGGCTAGTGTTGGCAATGTAAAGGTGACAGCAAGTAATGGCCAGAATTGCCTGCCTTGCAGGAACAGTGACACCTGTTTGGTCAAATCATCACGTACTGTTATTATTACTTCCAATTTGTGAGGCGGCGTCAATTTTTAGGTTTGTAAACATAGTTTCAAAATCTCATAGCAGTCTGTTTCTGCCTTTAATCCCATAGCATAAGATCGTAGGCCTAGGCCCTAGTAGGCTATGTGATTTGCTTCCTAAACACCTTCCCCCTCCTGAATTATACGGCCGTAGGCCATCACCTATTTACCTTATAACTTCGTCCCACCTAACCTTAGGGTTTTCTGACATTACAGATAATTATTTGGATTATTTGGATTGGACAAATTGCACCCGAAAATACACGGTACGGTGGAGTTGGAGTGCGATCACTTTATACCGCAATGATCCGCCATGTTGTTTTTGTAATGCTGCCATCTATCATGTCTTTTTTGGCCAATAGGCACTGTGCGTTCGTACAAGCAGCGCTCGCAGCGGCCACTCTTTGCAATTCGGAAATGCACCGGCTCGCGCGCACTAGCTAGGATATAGATAATTGTATTATTAATCTAACTAAGATCATGACCACATCCCTTATGGAAAGTACACCACCACCGACCAAAAAAGGTGAATCCAGGTTTAAATTACCCACTAGGATAATTAAGGCCATACAAAATAAAAACAAAATCCAAAAGGTGTGGCAGAAACTGCGAACTCCCAATTTGAAAACACTACTCAACACATTACAGACCGACATTAAGTCAATGATTGCGCAATATCGCAACAACCAATGGGCCTTGCACATTTAGCTCAGTGAGGCTCACTGAGCTAAATGTGCAAGATAATTCTATCTGGCACATGACTAACCCTAACTAACCCGCCCCTTCACGGTCTGAATGGGATGGCAAACAGCTCTGTAGATAAAGCTTATGCAATGGCCGACACGCTGGAGCAAACGTTCCAGCCTAACGACGATCCCAGTAACATTGACCAAA
This sequence comes from Sweltsa coloradensis, assembly GCA_024449915.1. NCBI lineage: Eukaryota > Metazoa > Arthropoda > Insecta > Plecoptera > Chloroperlidae > Sweltsa > Sweltsa coloradensis. The sequence continues at coordinate 12,740 of JAMZAV010013922.1, read as the reverse complement.
TTGATACGGTGGAATATGCTGTATTTAATATAATCAATAACATTGAACCAGGCGAGGAGGATGCCATCAAAGCATGCTCCCCGGCTGAGGTAAAAGGCATTATAGCCACTTTAAAAAATAAAAAAGCCCCAGGGGTGGATGGGATCCCCAATACAGCATTTAAGCACCTTCCGAAGAGGGCATTAGTATTAGTCACTAACATTTTTAACGCAATGTTACGTACTGGTTATTTCACCGATGAAATGAAAAAATCAAAGATTATATTGTTCAACAAACCTGGGAAAGACCCTACATTTCCACAAAACTATCGTCCAATAAGTCTTCTTACAGGCCTATCTAAAATCTTTGAAAGGGTAATTCTAACCAGAGTTAACAAACATCTTAGGGACAAAAAAGTTTTAATCAATGAACAATTTGGATTTAGGGGAAGACACTCTACAACTCACCAGTTAGTAAGGGTAGTGGAGCACATTTCAGAAGGATTTAATACCAACCGGGTAACTGCAATCGCATTTCTAGACGTGGCCCAAGCCTTTGATCGTGTGTGGCACGATGGCTTAATTTACAAATTGCACAAGACAGGACTTCCTTTATATCTCACTAAACTCATCTATTCCTATCTACATAACCGTACATTTAAAACACAAATTGGCAATGCCACATCGACATCTAGGGATATCCAAGCTGGAGTCCCACAAGGCTCAATATTGGGGCCAGTTTTATTTACAATTTTTATTAACGACCTGCCCCGGGTGGCCGGGGTGGAATATGCCATTTATGCAGATGACACTGCTATAATAGCTAGATCATGGCATGCCAATAGGGCATTTGAATTATTGCAAAAAGCCTTAGATGCTCTAGAATACTGGTACGAGCTCTGGAGAATAAAAATTAATGTAACTAAGAGTGACTCGGTGCTGTTCACTAAACGCAGAGCGGCCAAATTTACTGAGCACGAGGACTTGGTCTTATTTGACGAAGATATTCCCACCAATAAGTCCGCAAAATACCTTGGGGCCATCCTGGATAGCAAATTGACTTGGAAAGAACACATTGACAGTGTGGCAGCTAAGGCGTCCAAACGTCTTAGCATGCTTCACTGCCTACTTAATAAAAAGAGCAGTCTCTCGATGGCCAACTCAGTACTGCTATATAAAACGCTAGTCAGGCCAGTTCTTGTGTACGCTGCCCGGCGTGGGCAACGGCCTGCAAGTCTTCTATTGACAAACTACAACGCGTACAAAACAGAGCCCTACGCATGGCCACCAAAGCCCCATGGTACGTGCGGAACGTTGTCATCCATAGTTACCTCCAGATTGGCTCCTTTCGCAGCTTTATGCTGAAATCCATCAATTTGTTTTATAATAAAATAGGAACGAGTGGGAATCCACTAATTGATGCCTTAGGCAACTATGATGTAGAACAAATACAAAAACACAAAAGACCCAAAATGGCCTTGGCCATGCTGGGGCCCTAAACAATATGTTTTGATAAAACAAAAACGTGGGCGGGATCATCCCCCTATGATTTCACTAACATGCTAGCCTGAGGCTAGCGTTTTAACTTTACTTTACCTTATTTCTATAAAATATCACTATTATTTTTGTTATTATATAACAAACTGGTAGCACAGTTCTTCAAACTGTGCCACTAGCTTTTAATTATTGACGCACTGCATGTGCTATGACTACCTTCTATGACAAAGCACTAAGTGCACAAAAGCAATGACACAAAAAAACACCCTTAATATAATATAATGACTCCGGCACTACCTGCAAAGGTAGTAACGGTAATCTAATAGACAAGTATAAATATGTCAGGTGCTTTAATTAATTCAGATGATCCTATTAAGAGCTTAGGCTCGTTGTAGGCACATGACGCAAAGGCCGAAACGCCTTTGAGTTTAAAGAAGTTCTCGTCGCGCACTAGCTGTCATCATACGGCGTACGTTATTGAGGTTCTCTATGCTGTAATGTTTGCTACAATTTGTCTAATATTGTAATGTTTATATGGACAACGGCAACGACAGTAGTAGTTGTATTGTTAGATGCATAACCTGTACAAGAATATCTCGAAATATGGAATTTTATCTCAGTTTTCCGAGCCGGCCGTAGGAGCGATTAGGGAGTGATTGCAGTTTGCTTAGTCATTTAAAATTTCAATATTATAGAAAGTAGGCCTAGATGGGTGGGCTCTTTGTGACATTGTTTTCTCACAAAATAATTAATGAACTTGAATGTAATTTAGAACAAGAAATGTAAGGAACTTATGTTTATGTGTAAGATTAATTTTTTTATGTACAACTTATAGGCCTACTATACTTACGAGACCAAAACCCTATGATTCTTAGTGTCGATTCTGTCAATCCGCTGGCAATTTTTTTCAGGGGTTTTCCTCGATAGGGATTGAGTCCTCTTAAACATCCCTTCACAATTGTCATAACTAACATCAATATATAAATAGCTAGAATCTTGAAGCACCATTGCACCCTGACATGTTAAACACGAGAAATGTATGTGTAAAAGTACGGCGAAGAGCACTGTCTTCCAAACTCTTGCAGTCGAGTTTTTTAAACAGGTATACACGTTTCTATTGTTTTGTTTTGGCATTATTTTTCCGATGCCGGATTATTCACAATACAGAATAATATGATCTAGGTTGATTGTTTGAAATCGAACATAACTTTCAGATAGGGAATGCGTTTATTTTATGTTGAATATGAACTTATTTAAACGAATAGAAAATGAATACAGTTTATTTTATCATATACTGTATGCCATTTATAGAACGTTAGATCATTTGTCAGTGAAGTATTAGAAAATCTACACTCACAATTAGATAGTAAATCATCAATGTACGGATAATACGGGGTAAAATGGATTTGTTTGCAAAATAATTCTTTGGATTATTTAAAAAATACAGCAAAATCCATAACTAATAATTGTATTATTTTTATTATTGTCTGCCTTTCTATGAAGTATGCAAATATTCTCCTCTTATTTCAATTCTATTGTATGCCGATTGTACCTTGCAAGTACGATTCTTAAGTCGCCGTTTGCTTTGCATTTTATAATTATATTGTTGAACATCAATTATATTTTAGTAGATGATCAAAAAATCTAGACTGAATCGCAATATTTGATCCAGCGACCTTCCTGTATTGGAAGCAGGAATACAAAACACAGGATCATTGAGCTACACAAATTATATGCTGCAATGCGTGATATATAACCATAATGGTAATTTGGTAATTGGATGAGCGAAGCGAAGACTTCAATTTCACTGACCCCAAAAAAATTTAGCTCGGGTGTTTTTTTTTTTTGTTTGTTTTTTTGTTTGTTTGTTTTTCTGTCTGTTTGTTAACTTTCTACCAGGCAAACGGCATATCCGATCTTGATGAAAATTTGACAGGACCTTCGAAATCTCTGAACTTAGAGGTGTATTGTTTTTGGGTACAATCGAAGAAATATTTCTCATGAATATCGTACTTTTACGATTTTTTTTCGATTTTTAGTGCGATATTTTCGTGCCATTTGGGCCAATTCTGACCAAACGGGTGGGGCTACAACGTTCATATTATACATGGACATTAAGGTTATGGTGATGTAGTACCTTTTGAAAGAAAAAGTTGAAATACTTAGCCAGAATCCATAGAAATAAAGCTTTTAATATAAGTTTTTTACGGTAAGTAAAACCAATTGACAGGTAACAAAAGAAACTTGTCAACAATCACCTACAATGCGTAGGCAGCAAAACAAAGAACTTGCAAAAGTAAAGATATCCCATGCAAACTTAAAATTTTAATAAGCTCATCCATCAACGCGGCGGGACTTTAGCGTTTTCCTAGTATATGACACATTTAATAATTATTCCGAGAAAACACCAGTGCCCATTTCCGGAGGAGATTCTTCAAATAAAGGGTCATGTGCATAAAATAAATGAGTGTCCCTCCCCTACCATCTTATCCTTACTCGCATGCTGATTTTCTTAGCTGATAGTTTTTGTTTATTTTTATTTCTGGAAATGCTAGTTCGAACAAAATATATTTGTGATTGATTTTTTTATTATTATCTATACCTTTGCAAGGAATAAACTATTTTTCGACACCTCAGATTTCTCTATATTTCGAGTAGGTCTAGATTAAACAAGGTACCAGGGCAACTATTATTTTCTTATTCAAAAGCAAAAATTATCGTTCCTGTTGAAATATTTTTAGGGTGAGAGACCTTTATTCTGCTTTCACCTCATTTCGAAGTGAGATGGTGTGTGGATATTATATATTATGAATAGTTAGCCTGGCCCTTTACTCGACGATTATAGGAATCATTCACTGCATTAACATTTTAAAATTCGCATTGAATAATAAATTCGTACGAGCCGACGATAGATGAGTTTCCCACTGACAGAGCGCCCGCGAATCTCAGGCTACATTCGACAATTGACGACTTGAATTGTACCCGCCTCCTGACGTCACGAGGCAACATGGCGGAATTAGTGGGTATAAATCCTCATTTTGCAAGTTGACGCCTGGTTCACGGCGCAACACTTATCACGCTCTAACTTTTATTCTATTCATTATTTGGACAATAGTTAAATGAATAATATTTAGCAAATATATCATTCTTTGTAATAGCGATTATTTCGATTTTTTGACACAGTCGTTAGCTTGTTATAACAATGTACGCATCATTCATGTGAAAATTATCAATAACTAAAGTTTTCTCAATAATTTATTTGACAAAAAACTACTGATCGGATTTCGACAAGACCTCTTTAAAAATATGCACCAGACTTTTTAGACAAGAAATAAACTAACTTTCTAGATAGAAAGTGCACTGAACGAAACTTTGCAGCATAGAGTAATATGCAGGGTATGTGTTTTTATCTAAAATACGCACTCTTGACGTGCGGATGAGCCGTGAAAAAGTGCACGCTGCATATTACTCTATGCTGTAAATTTTCGTTCAGTGCACTTTCTATCGAGAAAGTTTGTTTATTTCTCGTCTAAACAGTCTGATGCATTTTTACAAAGAATCCTTGTCGAAATCCGATCAGTAGTTTTTTGTCAAATTAATTAATGAGAAAACTTAAGTCATTGATAATTTTCACTTGTGTGATGCGTACATTGTTATAACAAGCTAACGACTTGGTCAAAAAAATCGAAATAATCGCTATTACAAGGAGTGATATGTTTGCTAAATATTATTCATTCAAGTGTTGTCTAAATAATGAATAGAATAAAAGTTAGAGCGTGATAAGTGATGCGCCGTTCAGCAGGCGCCAACTTGCGAAATAAGGATTTATACCCAATACTAGTCACGTGACCTATCGATCGTTTTAAGCTCCGCCCATTTCGAGTCGTCAATTGCGTGGCTTTGCCACGTGAGCGCTTCACTCGATCTCACTAGCGCGCTCAGTGGCCAAACACGGTGCCCATTGACGTCAAGGTAGATCAAAGGAAGAGGGAAAAGACAAAGTTACGTTTCAATGCAAAAATGAGATGCCTTTTCATTGAATTATAAATTAGAAGCTCGGCTGGAGAAGTCTCCAGGTCAGAAAAAATCCACAGACAAGAGAAAACGGCAAGTTTCTTGCCAAAAATGCTGAGTTTCTAGTTGAAGATAATCTTCTAAAAACTTGTATCTTCCCCCCCCCATACCAGGAGTTTGGACGATTATTGCTCTTTGAGTCCCGTGTCGTTGGACTACATTCGACGATGTTTGCACTGTTAAAAATGAACCCGTACAACAAAATGTTATACAATCATATTCATAGCCGCCGTTCTAGAGATTGTTATAGTGAAGAGAGATAGGACATGCGTTTTAGGCAAATTGCTTTACGCTCGGCAGACTGACACCACAGGCGTCTGAAATTTCGAACATATAACACGATATACTAAATATGGCTCTACAGTAACACATTTCTAAAATTTGTTTTAAAATAATTAATAAAACATCAATTAGTTTAAACGAATTTCAAATTCAAAACAAAATTGACTATATTCGTGATTTTTTTCTGGATGATTAAGAAAAAAATTGTGAAATCTATGACCGTAGGGCTGTGTATGTATGCTTTATTGACAACTTTGCAAAGTTTCATATATGTCGGATGCTTCTTGGCCGAGCGAATAGCTATTTGCTAACTGCAAAATGTGTCCTATTCTCTCTGAAGGCGAGATTACTTATTGAAATTACAAAACTAATATAATATAATCCGCTCACGCTGTATACATACCACACTCACGTTCCGCTCACAAAAGCGGCCACTTCTATTTGAAACTAAGAGAACATTCAAAATATTTCAACTTCCACCTGCCAGGTCTTTGTCTGGAATAAAATAACCTTGTCTCTTGAAAATCGCTCTTCTATATACATTTAGTTCATATCAATTTTTCCAAGAATACTTATGGAACGATTGCAGTCATTCTTCACATCGAAATAAAAATCAAGTCTGCAAAAGTTCTACGATAATATTTCAATCCCACACACTCACTGAGTTGAAACTAGTAAATCAATCAATGACTACATCTAAGAGTGTGTACGGTATTTACAAACAATTTACAAAATGATGTCAAAATGTGACGCGTGCTACCCACTGGTGGTGTCCAGCACCCTCAAGATAACGTATAGCGTGTTCCGAATGCGATCTATTTTGTTCGTCAATATAATATAATAGTTAGATTGAAACCATAACAATACCAATATTACTACTTTGCCCTATATTTGATCCGGAGTGGATACTGCCACAGACTATAAATTCTCATTTCAAAATATCTTGTGAAGAACTCAAGAATTTATTCTAGAATTTCGATATCCGCGATTCACATAATTGGACTTCACAATAAAAGAATTCATTAGAGACGATGGTGATTTTTGTTGCTTAACCTATCTTAGTTATGAACTATACGGCTATTCGAGACGATGAGTGGAGAAAGATGAGGGAGAAGGACGAATAACAATCATGCGATATGCGGAATTCGAACCCACGTCCTCGTAGAGCGATACGCAAACAGTGTCGGAGTTGAAGAGAAATTAGATCATTTCTCTTCAATCGGGTCGCGACCTGATGTTAATTAATTTACGAATAACATTTTGTTTACACATCGCATTCGTTTTTTTTTTTTTAATTAGTGCGTGTGAGCTGCGGATGGAAGTTTCAGTTTTGCCAATCGAAAAATTTCAAATTTGTTACTTTAACAATGTAAAATTACGTACTAGTTGATAGTGATACTGTATTTTACAATTATATTTTTACATCCTTATTTATGAAAGTAACGTTGGTAGAAATAGCCTCCAATTAGATATTAACAATTGGCTGGATGGGGTCTGCCGGAGAGCACTGGGGTAGTAGTCAAGCGGATTAAAGGAAAATACAAGAACAATTAGGGGTTTTGTGGTAGAGGCGTAAATTTTGGATTGTATAATCAGAACAATATTATAAGAAAATATGCCTCGAGGAGCCATGAAAAAATTATCCGATTAAGAATGGACGATGAGGAAAAAATGGCATTTTTCAAATATTCAAAAATTCAAAGATCCTAAGATTTCAAAATTAATACATATTGTAGATAAAAGTCCAAGTTTCAATAACAAAAATATATATCACCATATTTGTATATCTAACCAGATTTGGCACCCTTTGTCTTTTTTTCACAAATTTACTCTCTGTGCTGGGAGGATTAGCCTACCAGTCACGGGTTAAGTGATAGGGCCGTGAATTTTGTCTAAAACACTCAGAAGAATGATCTAAAAAATTTGGCCCGAGGAGCCCTAAATAAAGTTGCTTGCTTATAGGAGAAATGGAGGGGGGGTGGGAGGTGCACTAAAAGGGGTTGACAAAACTAAAATAAAGAAATCCGTATTCAAATATTATAATTTGAACGCCATATTAATGTGTATTGTAGATTAAGGACTAAACTTTAATTTAAAAAATTAAAAAAAAAAATCCGATTTTTAAAAAAATTCTTCGACACCTACATGCTTTATCCGATTGTAATGATTTTTTCACAGAACCTTAATTTTATATATTAATATATTCGTGTGATATTTGAGCGCAATCGAAAAATTATTTCTAATGAAAATCGCAATTTTACGCTTTTTTATATATATAAAACATTCTTCGACTTATAACACCTACATGCTTTATCCGATTGTAATGATTTTTTCACAGAACCTAATTTTATTAATTTTTATGTTTTTGTGAAATTTTAACGCGATCGAAAAACAATTTTTATGAAAATCGCAATTTTACGCTTTTTTTTGTTTAAAAAAACATACGCTCATTTCCAATAACCCGCGCCCGGAAAAGCGTTTGCGAAGCTTCCTTGTTCTTAGAAAATGGGTCAAAGACCTTGTGTGAAAGTACCCAGGTGGTTATAATCTTATTTTCGTCCTAATTTGTATTTTTAGGATAATTTGAGACAAAAACGAGTCATCACACGATAGACGTTCGTTAATATTGAGTATACTTTGAAAATGGGGTCAAAGTCCATTGAGTGAAACTGTACCTAAACTTCCTTGTTCTTATTATTGGCATAATTTTGAAAAAAAACGAGTGGTCACACGATTTCACTTTCGTTAACATTGAGTAAGTTTTTGAAAATGGGATCAAAGTTCATTGGGTAAAAATGAACCCAAAGCATCACAAAATCTTGTTTTCGTCCTTATTCGTAACATTAGGATAATTTGTGACAAAATGAGTGGTCACACGAAACACTTTCGTAATATTGAGGAAATTTATGAAAATGGGATAAAGGGCGCCTACCCACACAGCACGGTAACGTTTCCTCAACATTAATATAAGTTTTCTATTAAACATTCGATATATCCTCACAACGTTTGGTATAGTAATTGTAACATTGATGAAATATCCAAATGTCCCGCTGCATACGAACCTCATAACGTTCATGCAACTAGTATCACAATGTTGTGTAAATGACCAGGTAACAACATTGTAAGGTGTTATACTCATGTTCATGTAACGGTGTGGTAACATTTAAATAGAAACATGGAGAAACGTTACTAGAACGTTGCTTTTACACTTCTTAAATAATGTAATAATTATGGTTGCTTCAAATATCTATTTATCGATGATTAATCGATGATTGGATAATCGATTGATTATCGATGAAAAAAATTTAATTGAATAATTGATTAATCGGTGTCCGCGAGTATGTACTCACTGAATTGACGTAAAGATATACTACTGATTGTGCGTATATATTATTTCGAAACACCGATTATAAATTAAATTATATTTTCATGTATTGATAATTGGAAATGGGATCATATGGTGGCAACCATATAGAAATAATACAGTTTCAGAAATCATTTGCTAGTGCAGCAACATATTACCTTTTCACACAACTTAGGCCTAGATCAAGAAACGTACAGCACTGGCACAAATTATGACAATTTCAACATTTTATTCAAGTCGCAGCCATGGTAGGTCTATAGCCTTACAGCATGGGACCATAATCAATTTAAGGCTGATAAAAACGCGCGAGCGTGGCTGGTAAAAACGAATCAACTGCAAGGTATAGGAATAGATAGATATATGTATAAGCAAATATAGGTAATCCAAGATATGAGCTTGACACAATTCAATCACTCACTCAGCGGTATTAAAATCCTTCAGGCATTGGTCAAAGCATTTAAACACGATCACGAATGAGAGAGGCAACGAACAAACGCACTTTCAGCAATCAGTCGATGAAGATGGAACCCACAGTGGTTCCGAAACGTCAAACTCACACACGAGTAAGGTAACGACGCGACGCGTCGAAACGACCCGTTTCACACCTTTTTGAAAGTCATTCCGTCTCTTCCCGTCCGTCCGCCCTTTGCCGCCGCGCTCCATCACGTTAAACACAACAGCCACATGTACACGCGTCTTTCTCTCCCGACGACTGATTGTCGAATGATCAGAGCACAGACAAGAGAGGACAAGCTACCCCACACCGCAAAAAACCGTTGGTATTTCAAATTTTAAAAAATATTCTAAACGTTCTCAGAAAGTGAAATGAGCCAGTTTCTAACGTTTCCACATGGTTTTTCCAAGACATTTACGGAAAATGGCACGACATTGTAGCAACGTCAATAAAATGTTACTAAGTAAAGGTCAATATTGTTTGTTTTTTATCCACCGAAATGTTAGTTACTAAATGTTGCAACATCGTTGTGAGAATGTTTTTGAGAACCAAAGAATATTGTTACAAACATAACTTGTTCCGTACGTTGTATAGATGTTATAATTTGAACTAACATTCTGAGAACATTGTAACATAAAAAGTAACGTTTTGAAAACGTGGTGTGCTGTGTGGGTATAATCTGATCAGATTTACATATATGGTGAAATTTTATTTTTTTAAATTAAAGTTTAGCCCTTAATCTACAATACACATTAATATGGCGTTCGAAATATAATATTCAAATACGGATTTCTTTATTTTAGTTTTATCAACCCCTTTTAGTACCCCCCCCCCTTTCTCCTATAAGCAAGCAACTTTTTTTAGGGCTCCTCGGGCCAATTTTTTGAGATCATTCTTCTGAGTGTTTTAGACAAAATTCACGGCTCTATCAATTAACCCGTGACTGGTAAGCTAACCCTCCCAGCACAGTGAGTAAATTTATGAAAAAGAGACAAAGGGTGCAAAATCTAGTTAGATATACATATATGGTGATATATATTTATTTTTATTAAAATTTGGACTTTTATCTACAATATGTATTAGTTTTGTAATCTAAGGATCAAATTTAGTTTGATTTTTGAATTTTTAAATATTTAAAAAATGCCATTTTTTCACCCCCTTCCACCCCGTTAACCGGATGGATTTTTTCATTGCTGCTACAGGCAATTTTCTTATAATATTGTTCCGAATATATAATCCAAAATTCACGGCTCTACCACAAAACCCATAATTGTTAGACTAATCCGCCTAGCTATAGAAGATCTTATCGAATTCTTAAATTTTGCAACTTTTAAAACCCTAAAAAACTTCAAAAAAAAATGTGAAATTATCTTGCAATGTACGTAAACCGGAGAGTCGTGATGGTCGCGTTCGCCCGCCACCGCCCTTCCCCATATCCGCCCCTGTCGTATCGTACAGCCACTGCCAGTTATAAACTTTAATTTTTCCTTGACCATGGCTAAAACTGATTCAATTTTGTAATTTTGGTTCGGAGATAGTCCTACTCTACAATACCATGTTACTTGTACGCATAAATTACTTTTACGCGCTAGTGCGTGTCGTGTCATCTTATGTAAGTGGATAAGGGTTGATTTTGATTTCTAGTTCAGTAAAATGCTTGGATTATATAAATTTTTTGTAGTAAATCATAGTCATAGATAATGAATGACTTATTATTATAATATATCGCAATTATTCAAAATGAGCACATTGTCATAAATTTTCTGGAAACAATGTACTGAAATATTGTAATGAAACTGCTCTATCAACAAACAAAGTTGAAAGCAGGAGAATTCAGTATTTTATTCACCCCTTTATCTAAATTTTGGATATGACAATAATTTCAACTCACTGTTTTTAATGACACACTACCAACTGTGTGTGTACTTTACACTATTTAGATCAAACAAATAATTATGTGAAATATTATTTTTATTAATTTTTGTGTAACATTGTAGTAAAATGTAGTGTTGATACTGATGATATATCTATAAATTAAAACTTGAAGCACCAAGAGATTGATAAATAATCAACCTATCATCCACCCTTCAAAAAAGCTAGAATTTTATTTTATGATGTCCAGAACACCGTTTAACAACATTGGTTTCAAGTGTCAACACACTGTTTTTTATGGTATTGTTAGGTATAGATGTCTATGAGTTGTATGCCTAATACAACACCTTGGCAAACTGGTTAGTTCAAGAAGATTGTGCCACAGTAAGTGAAATAAATAAAATAACATTTTGTTTTGACAAAAGTATTTTATTTTGATTGGCGTACAACTAACAATATACCATCCATCTAAACACAGAAGAAAATTATGTACAGAATAAACCTCCTGTGAGTGTGACAGAAGTGTTCCCAGTCCCGATCTAAACACTATGACGGACTGCCAAGCGACAAGGTCATTGCGAGTTCCGTGCAGTACTTGCTGGGTCCGTGATTGTGATTGTGAAGTGTTGAGTTACTTATATCGTTGAGTGACTCGCCGCTTATATCCCCCACTCCCCGTCTCCCACGGCTCGCTGTCATTACCCCTACCCACCCGCTTCTCCCCCGGATGCGAGATTTTTAACGGTCTTATCTGAGAAGCCCGCGTCTCTTCAATGTACCATATCATCTTAACGTCTAGTAACTAGTATCAACAGTGGAAAGACGAAGGACTTATAAGGATAGTGGATACTAGAACACAAGATGTAAAGATCGGAATGATTTATTGTCGGAAAAGTGCCGACGTTCCGTAGGATGCATAACCACAAATAATAATTACATAACAAACAATAAAACCCAGCAGAGAACATAATTAGCATTACATAATGCCAGATCTGCTTCTCTTATGAGACGTGAAGGTCTCATGATGATGATATGCGGAACACAACACCTAACTGTAGTAAGTTACGTGTAATAAGTTCATAATCTGGGTTCAGATTTGTATAATCACTTTATTATTAGTATAAATCAAGTACAAATACATCTTAGTTTCTATGTGTATTCTACTCAATCTCTATTCTACGTGTAATAAGTTTATAGTAAATCATAGTTTTTTTATATA
>JAMZAV010013921.1:0-16092 GCA_024449915.1 Sweltsa coloradensis | reverse complement strand
GTTAAGGTCTTCGGTTGGTCGTCTTGTCAATGGAGTGTATAAAAGTCTGTGTGTCTAGGCTAATGTGAGGTGATTTCTTATCTGTGATTTATCAGTAACGTTAAGGGCATATGGGTTGATGAGTCATCTAGTCAACTAGGGTGGTTAAGGGGGGGCTGAAAGGCTTATTATTTTTTTCTTGAATTGTACAGTAAGAATTTCTACTAACTCTCTAGGTGACCAACAGTTTTTAGTTTATTGCCTATACCTTCACTATCATCAAGTCACGTAGTTGCTGGTAGGTACATTTCTTCAGGTCCTTAGCATCTTGCACATTCATTCTATCTGTTCGACTTCGAGTTGCCATAGTGTGAGAAGACCTCCTACACTCACCACTCTGAAACATCTCACAGTCACGATTTGACTTCGAGGGCAGGGACGATAGTTGCGCTTCAGCAGTTGGGTAATCGTCCACCAAGACTCGAGTTGACTCCGAAGGCAGGGGCAATGGTTGCGCTCCAGCATTTGGGGAATCATCGTCCACAAAGACTCGAGCATTCTGCATCATCTCACAGTCACGACCTGACATCGAGGGCAGGAACAATCGTTGCACTTCAGCAGTTAGGCAATCATCCACCGAGACTCGAGGTGGCTCCAAGGGCAGGGACGATGGTTGCGTTCCAGCAGTTGGGGAATCATCATCATCCACAAAAACTTGAGCTAGCTCCGAGGGCACGGACAATAGTTGAGCTTCGGCAGTTGGGGAATCATCATCCACAGAGACTCTAGCCAACCTCTACCTATTACGTCGACACTGCCAGTTGGGACAGCATTTCCTTGATTCTTTTCAAATATTGAATATAATGCAGCTTTATTAGTTTTTCTCATTCCATTTTTATCAAACAGAGATAATGGGTAAGGAAAGGTGATAATTCATACCCAAAATAACTTTCTAAATCTTCTTGTGATTTCAGGGAAACGGATATGCGCTGAAAAAGTTGCATAGGATCAGCGGTTACGACATGACCTTGAATTTTAAAGGAATTATTTCATGATTGCTAAAGTCTACACTCGATCTTTACGTGAGAGGTTGACATCGCCAAATTTGTTTCCATTTTATTTCTTTAAAGCTCTGCAGCCGACAATGCAAGGATCATGGCAGTTGATTTTCGCATCCCCTCCAATCCCACTAGAAATCGACTTACACTCGCCAATGATAGCCACGCCTTATTCAATACGTCACAACTACAACCAAGAACAGCAGTCAATCTTGATCTGAGAAAACACTCTAAAATCACTCTGGGCCACAACCAAGTTTGTAACACATTTTAACTTATCTTTCTAGGCGTTGTTGCCAGATTTCTGAAATTATCTAAAATGTAGCTTAACCTTTCCTTGATTTTGGGGAGGAAGGAGTGAACTAGCGATAAAATGGGTGAGGACCTTTTTTGTAGACAATTAAATAGACAACAATATTTGCTTGAAGTAGTTGTTTCTAATTTCCACCATTTACGAGATAAACGTAAACAAACGTTTATCGGGGTCATTTCAAGGTCATATTATAAGGAAGCTCACGCGGTACAGGTGGGGACTTTTAGTATGTTAAACAACATACCTAACTTAGCATCTTGAGAAAAAATTCAGCTGTGTTTAATTTTTTTCCGCTATTTGCCAAATTAAATTCCATAATTCCTGGGCAAATGGTCGTGTTTAATTTTAAAATTTGGATATTGCTTAACGTCTCATTTTTATGCAACTTGGCTAATCGAGACGAAGGGAGGGACGTAAGGGATGACGCGGGGGGTCAAGGGGTGGACAGGCCTGTGCTGGTCAGAACCAGCCACAAGCATATGGGGAGGGCAGGGGTTCCCCCACGTCGTAGTCGTCTCCGTCCGTGTTGTCATTGTCGTCGCCGTCGGGGAGGTTGTCAAAGGGAAGGGGAAAGTTCCCCGACGACGACCCAGAGCTCGCCATTAGTTTCAGGTAGAAAAAACTCCCCTAATCACGGGCCAAGCCACGAGAAGGTTGCGAGTTGAAATTTGATTCGTGTTTCATTACATTGGCGCACAATGTGAGTGGCTCAGTTAATTGCTACATCCTGGGAGAATAGGAGAGATTAGAGTGTTTTCAGCAGAGTAGGTTGTTTGTGTAGAATTCTGGGTCAAGGTTTTGTAAACAAAACTTTTAAAATGGAGATAGAAAACGAGGCAGTAAGGGAAATATTAGAAGAAATAAGTAGCTCAGGTGCGGATAGCGAAGTGTTGCGGGGTTTAATAGATAGAACAACACCTGAGGGAGATAAACTGACAGGCGAGGAAGAAGAACCGACGACGGATAGTGAGATAAAAACGCTACAGGATACTGTAGAACGGGAAGTTTTAGTTACCGCCAGTACTGCTCATACATTACCAGTTTTAGAATGCGATAACAACACGATAAATCAGGGGCAATCATCAATCATGTCAGAAGATCTGCCAGCAGGGTCGGCTAATCCGCCAATCGATATGTTGCAGATATTGCTTGCCATTCAAGCTAGTCAGACTGAAATTAAGAATAATCAGGCTAAGAATGAAAGAATATAGAATGAATTCTAAACAAAACTCACGTGAATTTGTAGTGTGTGTTGTGTGTCGCCGTCTCATCTCTGGTACCCCTCTACACTCAAAGAATATGCTACACTATTCTCGCGCATTGAGGCTGTTCTGAATAGCCGTCCGCTCTGCGCTACGCCTCAAGACCCGGCTGATGGATCCGACTATCTGAGCCCAGGTCATTTTTTTATTGGTGCACCGCAACTTGCTTCGCCCGAGCACCACGAGCCGAAAAACACATTGCACTTGTCACACTGGCATCGGGTGAGACAATTACACCTCGCTTGCCAACGCGCAAACAAATACATTTCCTATTCTGATGAGCATTCTGATCTGAAAAAAACCTTGAGGATAATTTTAAAATAAACATGAATTTTTCATCTTGGGATATTATGGCAAGCCACTATCTGGCAAATTCGATAACATGAATTGATTGAATGCTGAGTTAAGTTTTCTTCATCCGAAGACACCAACTTCTGATGTTGACAAACAAGCAACACACTTCAACACAGATCAAGCCACAATGAGGGATGTTGCTGAACCCATTTTCACTACTTTGCTGTTATTCCCGATGTGTGTACTGCATATTAACTATCCCTTACATTTCCAGTGACATTGGAAGTGTGGAGAGGTCTTTTTCGAAGCTAAATCGCACCAAAATTGTTCCATGAGCCAGTGTTAGAATATTCATGTAAGCCAAATAACGTAGCCAAAGAATGTAAGTTACCACCCTACTGGCAGGCGACTCCACTTTACGATACAAATATGTGCACACAAAAACCAGGCACCCATGTTGTGTGTTAAGTATCTTACCACATAGTGAACCTGAAACGTAGTACTTTCTGAACATCAACCCTCTGGTTGTACGGACGGAACAAACAGGGCACAACAAAACACAACATGTTTACTTCTATGAAATTCCCTGGGACAAATTCCCGCCAACGCTGCTTGGTCATGCTGCGGCAGAGAAGTACGCTGAGCCCGAAGACAAGAAATAAATGGTGCGAATTATCATCGCAGACATACTGGAGATAGACAAGTTTCCTAGCAAGGCGGTGCTAAAAGCAACATCACAGAAAGTCGTCTCACGTTACCCGGCCACGTTTCTTGAAAGGTGGAGGCATGGGGCAACCATGGGATGGATTTGATAGCCTATTGAAACAGTTCAAGTGGCGCATTGAAAATGTAAGGAGCCAAAGCTCAATTAAAAGAAAGCTTTTGGGGGAAGAGGGGCACCAACCAAGAACCAAAAAGAAAGATAGATTTGGCACCATACAGTTTATGCCATCAGTGCCTCTAAACAAAACGCAAGAAACTCTGGCTTCAGCAAAGATGCGACACAAAGAAAGTGTGCGAGTTGATGGCTCGCACGCACACCCCACACTACAAAGGCTTGACATTAACGCCAAGTCTTTGGTGTCGGTGCTTTGCCGGGAGTGGGCCGTTCTTGTTTCAGGTGAGGATTGAAAATTGTTTATTTGTTCTTCTAACATATTGTTTCATTGTAAATTTTAGAACGCTAAAATTCTTTTAAAGTGAGAGGTGCAACGTATAAATGTTAAACTGACAATAATAGCAACATCTTTTAGAGGTAATTCTTTTTTCAATAGATAAGCAACAAAAATCAATAGATCAATTTTAATCGAGGGAACAAATTTTTGTTTTCCACAAGATAGATTTTCCACATATATGTACCAAATAAATCGCCAGTTCAATTAAAACGTATCAGTTAGGGTAGTTGTTGATTTCAAGAAGCTGATATTTTTAAAAAGGTATGCTATATTATATAAGCCATACGAGCAATTGACGTAAATATTTATATGACTGACTGGGGTGCCAAAGTAAATCATGGTAGCAGAAGATAAGATTCTGCATTTATGTAGTTGAGATATAGCATATGCATATCCATACACGTGTTAGCGAGGCAAGATGAAATTCAAGTATTTACAAAGCGCAAGTTCTCGAGGAATAGGCTGCGACTGATAACTGAATGTTTCTCGCAATTAAGATTCAATTGTTTAGTTTTCTCCTGACTCTCCATTATTTACAAATATAAGTATTGTTTATATTCTTACAGAAATTACATCTAATAAACCACAGACGCTGATGGGGAGCCCATTCGTGCGAGAAGAGGAGATGTAGAGATGGTCGAGAACCACCATTTATATTATGAATTTCTTATAAACAAGAAAAGCCCTCTTTCACTACGGTTGAAAGAGGTGACCGCCGCGCTCCAGAGGGCAGTGAATAGCGAGGAAACCGACAGGCTGCAAAGTAAGTTACTGACTGTGTTGGCCATGTTGGCCATACAGCTAAAACGGGAAGCTGATCAGATGGAAATACTATGCGGTAAGATATTATATAATTAATTATCATTTTGATCTCAACATCAATATTAGGACCCCTTTTATTTTTTCTCTACATAGATGATATATCTACTATAATGGGCCCAAACCACATATTTTATATGCTGATGACTTGGTCTTTTATTAGAAGGTGTGACATCTTCAATAAGTTCTCAAGAGGATGGATGCTTTGCTTGGTTTAAAACTTGGGAACTTGGTATTAATTGTAGTAAAACAAAGTTTTATGATTTTTCATAAGGCTAATGATAAAAGCATGAATGATATTCATTTGACGTTGAATTGAAATGGTTAAGTCAATTTCTTGAGTATATTAATTTAAATATCTTGGGAGTTTTCTTATATTGTAATTAAATTTCAAGAAAACATTATGAATATGTATGTAATAAAGTATCATCAGCAATTAGAATGATAAATAGAATAAAGACGTTTGTAACAGAGAGAATGTTGAAATTACTTGTTTATTCTTATTTCTTATATTAATTGCATCTTACTTATCTGTCAGTGCAAAGCATAGTGCTCAGCTTCAAATTGGATTGGATAGTGCTTAACGTCTCATATTTATGCAACTTGGCTAATCGAGACGAAGGGAGGGACATAAGGGATGACGCGGGGGGGACAAGAGGGGACAGGCCTGTGCTGGTCAGAACCAGCCACAAGCGTATGGGGGGGGGTAGGGTTTCCCCCACGTCGTGGTCGTCTCCGTCTGTGTTCATCAACCGTCTGTGTTGTCATTGTCGTCGCCGTCGGGGAGGTAGTCAAAGGGAGGGGGAAAGTTCCCCTACGACGACCAAGAAATCCAAGAATTTCTAAATGTTGAGAGGAAGGAGGTACTTAAATTGGCTTTACTCGTTGGCTCGCTTCACATTGTAACGTGACACCCCCTGCCCTTGTATTACGCCTTCAGCCAGAGAATTTTCATTTTTTTTCCTAATTAATTTGCATATTGTCTAGAAAATTTTGTTGCATCAATTTATTTCAAGTCCAGGTTAATTTGTATAAGCATACAAATTAACGAGGGGTATTAATCAAGGTAACTAGCTGGATATCCGAGAGTTTGGGACCCAGTTAGAGGGTAAATGTTTTCACCTTAGTTAGTAGGGGTAACAGAACAGGGAGTTATTTGTCGCTTGCTAGTTGGGGACCAAGTTGAGTTGAAATCCCGAGCCAACCACCTCTTGAGGACTCAGGAATGTGGGTTGGTCGGCCGACAGTGCTGTTTTCTCGAGAATTCGTCGTTGATTCATGTAAATGGCAACGTCGTGTGTTAGCAGGGCAGGCAGTGGTCACGTGATTGTCGCATGTAGCGAATTCACCCTGCCCAGTGGCTAATCAGTGCGCGGACGGCGTAAGTGTGAGTGAAGGCCATTGGTGGGATTTGAACTCGCGGGTTGCCCTAACCCAATGAGAGGTAGGACCTTTAGTCCTTGGTGCGGAGGGTGGACAACCAGCAGGGACAAGCGGACGGTTACCTCGCTCTCTTGGGCAAGATTCAGAGAAGAGGAGAGTCGAACCGTTAGCAGTGCTGCGCAGTATTTAGCAAATATGGGAAATATCCCTCGGAAAAGTGAGGCAAGTTGGCCTAATCGTCCGAAATATAGGGCAGAATCTAGCGACGAGCGCCTAGATGTTTATTTCAACGTTAAAATATCGTATAAAATCGTGATAGCCTAGGGAAAAGGCTAGCTACATAGTCCAGTCTACGACTATGCGCGAGTGTTTTACAACGACCGCAGCATTATGGTATATTCTCTCTCAACACCATACGGGAGTGGCACGAAAGTGCACAATAAAGTATCAGTATATATTCTAAATATTCGTATCTGCGCAATTCGTGATTTTGGTGACCAACCACGTGGGTCTGACCAATCTCCGTCGACGCCAATATCATCAGAGAACTTCATGAAAGCAAGTAAGCCGTATTTTTCCCTTATCATTGTACGTCCCTCCAATAATTACGTTTTGCTGAGAACGTCGAAGTCTTCAGAGGACCTAAGTGCACCCAGCTTGGGAGCCCAATATCCGGTCCGCCACTGGGCCTGACCTAGATATTGTACCGGCCGTAGGCAATCAGGTACACAGCGTGCTTCCGCCATAAGCCACCCCATCCCCGGCTTCCCCCTGTGCATCGCAGAGCAACGCTCTCAATTCCTCCTCTGACCCACGTCAAACAATCAACGTATTGGGAAATCGACGCTACGTATTATAATAAGATATAATATTGTTATCAATTGGAATTTATATGTTTATTTCTTTCATGATGGATCCAACGTAAGCTCAACCCTGTTGTCAGTAGTTAGCATGTTCAACTGTTCAATAATAAAAGCAACCTATTTTATTCAAACACTCTCTTTAAATTGGCATGCGAAACCCGAGATACTCCTTTCTATCTTATACTGATATTTTAAGCCTTCAGCAACACCTTTCAGGGCCCTTGCTCGGCTCATTTTAGAATAATAGGTGAACGAGCGGAACTGCAGGCAGCCACGGACGATTGCAAACTCTCTGGCGGGGAAGCGGCTCAGCGCTGACGCGCTTGACCAGGTACCTCTTCTTCCCTTTCCGGAAGAAGTTGTATTGAGTGTACTCCCCTTGTCCCCACATGTTCATACCTGTTGTGTTTTTCAATTGTTTCATTTTCGTGTAAGTAGCGGCGTAGGCAAGTAAAGGTAGGACGGGGCAGGTCAGTCATTGATAGTTATTAGGGCGCGCAACGTGAAAAGAACCCCGAGTTTGAAATAAAATCGCTAGCCCATTTATCAAGTAAGTGTTCGAGGGTCTAAACGCTATAATTGGCGCACAAACGTGTAGGGGGCCGAATCATCACCACTACCCGAGTGTTGAGAGTTTTGTGTTGTTATCGGAACTAGAACTAGCCTACTAGACAATTGTACAATCGGTACAATTGACACCCGTCAGTACAGTCGGCGCAACTACGCGGGGACCGAGTATAGCTGCGATACCGAGAGATAAGAGCCGTGTGTAAGAATAGCCAGGACTAGTAGACAAATAGGGAGATGGTGGGGAGAAGAACAACAAAAATGTCGGCGGACAAAAAGGAGAGCGAGGAGACCGCCGCGCCGAACGTGACTGTACCTAGTGAATTAGCTGAATCGGGGATGCGGTACGTGCGGGACACTGAGTCCGGGGCACAGGAAGTTTTGCGAGATTGCTCAGACGTCCGAAACCAATGAATCGGTGATAAGAGGATAGTAGCGAGACCACTCTAAACGTAGGACCGACGAGCCGCGAAACACTACCATCTGCGTCATCAGAGGGAGACGGTAGGGACATAGTGGCGAGCTAACAGGAATCGTGACTAGGATGGAAAAGCCGGATCATGACCAACATAGACCATAGGTTCGATGTGTTCTTTAGCAAGTTGGAGGCGCAAAGGGAGGCGCAAAGAGAGCAGGATCGAGAGGAACGGCGCAAGGAAATTGAAGCAGAGGAATTACGACGGGCCCAGAGGCAAGAGCTATGGGAACGGAAACACGGGCAGCTAGAAACTGAAAATAAGTACTCAGGCCACAATAGCCAAAGATAACCTCAATCAACAAAACCGCCGAACTCGATACTAGGCTCGAAACAAGTAGCTCAATCAGTCAATACACTCGGGGACCAACAACCTAAATCGCTACAAACGCTAGAAAATAATGTGCGCGTCGAAATTGATGTGATTAATGCGTTAATCGTCAGCGATAATGAGAGGACGACTCAGCTGGAGACGACCCGCCAAGGGCAGATGTCGGGGCGTCGAAGCGGGTGTTCGTGACGCACGGGTAGAAACGCGAGAAGCGATTGCCAAAATCACGGGCAGCATCGAGGGATGTCCGAGCAGCTGGCAACACGGGCGCGGAGATTGGACGCGGGTGCGAGAGAGAGAGATGACCAGTCGACCGAGCAACTGGATCGCCAGGCCGGCGAACAAATACGCACCGAACTCGAGGCGAGGGTGGCGGGCGCTCAGGCAGGAATTATGGGCGGCCGTGGTGAACCCAGGGCGCGAGCACATCGGTTTGAGGACCGAGGAGTACGTCGAGCGTACTGCGGCAAAGCAGGAAAAAATACATTATGGAACGTTTAGTCAGGGAGAAAATCGTGTTTAGCAATACGGACGTCGGGGATGGCACCGACAGGAGTTTTTGGACCTGCTGGACAAACGGTTCGCAGAGTTTCGCGTAGGGGAGCATTCAAAAGTAGTGTTAGCCACGCAGTGTTGTAGGGGGCAAGTACAAGAATGGATTAGGGAAAACATCAATCACGGACTTTGGCGAGTGGAAGGAAGCACCCTAGAACGCTACTGGGGCGTCGTGGAACAGGGCAGGCTCATGCAACATATATACATGGGGAAATACCAGCCAGGGTCCGGTCCTAAATCAAGTTATTCCAGCCGACTAATCAAAGTAAACGGGTACTTGGCCAACCCTATATGTGACAAACTACTGACGGGCTATATACGGGGGCACTTCGGGGAAAACTTGAAGGCCGCACTACTACCCGCACAAAATTCACCGACTGAGCTAGTCGCTATCATGCAGCAGATCGAGAACGAGAATCTCAAAAACTGCCTAATGATGACGAGGAACAGCCTGTCGCAGACGTTAATAGACATAATAATAATCATAACAATAACTACCAATCCACGGGACGACGATATGGAAACGGGCATAAGTATAAGGGGCCGCGAGAACGGGACCCGCCGCAGGGCTCAAACGAGCGCGATCGGGGGCAATCGGCTGGGGCGCTAGGGGCGTGCAGTGCGCAGCGATGGACCACGTGGGCGAGCGACCCAGGCACGATGATCGAGGCGTAGTGACAGGGGCGAACCACCGCGCATCCGACGGGTCGCGAGACCGGGGCCATAGCACAAGGTGTCTATGCGCAAGCCATAACATCCGACACGGCCAGCGGCGGACTACCCCGCAAGGAAACCACGCTGTCGGAAAACCGGTAGGAGTCGGGCCGGAGCACACCCGGATCCCGACGACCTACGACGAACCTCGCTGTGTGGCCACTATTTTTACGAACCCCGGGATGAGCTTATAGCTGAAGATAGCGATGACAAAAATAAGGCTAACTCGTTTCCACCTTGTATAGAATGTGCCGTGAGTATTGGGGGCACTGTAGTCACTGCACTGTTAGACACAGGCAGTGAGGTGACCTGTATATCCGAGGTGTTTTACGAGGAGCTTCGAACCAAGAACCCCACACTAATAACGCTGCCGGTAGTAGGAGTAACTATCTTGGTGCTACGAGCAAGCGGAGCAAAAGGGTTACTAAACAAGTATTTCTTGCACTATGTATAGACGGACGCGTTAGTGAGATAGCCTGTTTAGTTGTAACCGACTTCGTTCGTAATATCATCCTCGGAATAGATTGGTTTTATCACAACAAAGTGGCGATATGTTTCGATACGGGCCGCTAAACTATAAACGGACACATAGTTCACCATACGTTAGTGAATATGTCGAGAAGAGGAATTCGAAACTTGGGGCCTTCACGTAGATTCGATTATTGTAGAGACAGGAGGGGGACCTCTGAGGGAAGCATCGGCGCGATTAGCCACGGGCGACAAGACAAGGACAGACGACGACCAACCATCGGCTGGTGCCGGCCAACCGTACAAGCTAAGAAGCTGGTGCCGGGTAGGTACCCAGCTGGTGCCGGCCAACCGTACAATCTAGGAAGTATGTGTCGGGTTAGGTGCCCAGCTGGTGCCGGCCAACCGTACAAACTAGGACGCAGGTGCCCAGCTGGTGCCGGCCAACATTACAAACTGACTAGTAAGTGCCGGGTAGGTGCCAAGCTAGTGCTGGCCAACCAGACATGCTGGCAAGAAAGTGCTGGGTAGGTGCCAAGCTAGTGCCGGCCAATTTAACACTTGACATTTAAGTATCAATTTGGTGCCGGTTCGGAAGTGTCGGCCGGCCGGCCGGCGGGACATATTTTGCCGGTCCGGTACCTTTGGCCTTGCACCTGGCCGGTACTGTTGGTGCCGGCCTTACTGTGCCGGGCAGGTACAGACATGTTTGCTGGGTATGTTGACCTACAGGTTAAGTCAGGACCATCTTGAGCGGTTCTTTACCTGCATTCGAGCAGAGGGGGGGATTCAATAATAATCCATCTGCCTACCAAATGCTGTTGGCAGTACAACAGAA
Organism: Sweltsa coloradensis; assembly: GCA_024449915.1. Lineage (NCBI taxonomy): Eukaryota > Metazoa > Arthropoda > Insecta > Plecoptera > Chloroperlidae > Sweltsa > Sweltsa coloradensis. Next base: position 4,998 of record JAMZAV010013921.1, on the reverse strand, counting down.
ATTGGTGGACAAATTCAACACTGTCTTTTTAGGAAGTGGAAATTGTGTTCCTCAAGATGAAACCCATCTCGAAGTGGAGATTTCCAAACCAGCGTTGAGGATGAAGAGCACCCAATACCTCTCATTCCAAGTGACCACAGCTGCTACGAACCTAATCCCGATATCCCTCTACTATCGGTTTTTGTTGAAAACATTTTGACGTATATTGCTGGATATGTGATAAGAAAGCTAGTGTAAGAAAAAAAGTAACCTGCAACACTTGCGTAGTCAGTATGTTAAGCCAGACACTTTATACAGCGGACGCCATGACAGTTTTCTAATAAATATAAAAAACAATGGAGGTTTAATTTCACCTTCAACGAGCATTAGTCGAATCTGTCAAATTACAGAAGATGCATTCCGCAAGGTTGAAGTGGAACAAACAATCACTCACAAGTCTGCCAGGCGATTAATAGAAACATTGTTTAAGAACATTATGGGAACCACAATTTTTACAGATTTAGTTCATCACATGTATGACCAAGAGAAAGGCCAGTTAAGCCACTACCAGATTCTTGTTAAGCTCATTGTGGGTCGCTACTTAAAAATTAGGTCTTACCGTTCGCCAAGATTTTACCAAAACTATAAGTTTCAAAGGCCAGTAGCCTCAAGGTACCTAGGCCTACTACCTATCACGAATGACACACTCAACAAACTAGGCGATTACTACCGGTACGATAGTACTAAAACCTAATTAAAAATCATAGTTATGTGTATAGTATTTAACATTTGCATTTTAAGATTCAAAGTTGGGAACTGGGTAACCGTCCAATACAACAAAAATCTTTATCATGAAGAAGTAATTGAAGTTATCACTGGTGGACTGAAAGTGGATGCCATGGAACACACCTCCAATAATAAATTCAAATGGCCCAAACCGAAAGACTTTCTCGACTATTCTTTGGCTAAAATCGTTAAAACAATTGGGACTCCAGTTCCATGTGGCAGCAGAGCGAGCCAGTTTTATCTTACAGACGTCCCATAAAAAAAATTTCTTGTGTAACAGATTAGCAAGACAGGATTTTAATCGATAAACTATGCCTATTAACTCCTATGGTTTCAAAATGGCAATTTAGAAGAACAAACATTAATTTTATAGAAATGTGTTCCATTTTCCATGTAACATTAAAAGATATGTTACGATTAGTTCGTAGTTAGCATGATTTGATTAGTAGGCCTTAGTATAGTTTAAAATAATTAACATATTAAGCCCCTTTAAGAGGTGTTATAAGGTCCATTATTAAATATGTTATTAACAGAAAACAATAAAGTTGGTAATTTGTCATTCCCTTGGAACTGAATATCATTCCCTTAATTTCCAAAAAATTTTTCCCCAAATTAAATTTCGAAGTTAATCACGGAAAATACGATTTCCTGCTTTGCTCATAAAGGTTATGTCTTCCTCTCATTGCGGTGAATTATAATGCAAAAAATTAGAATAATCTGAAAAATTTTCTTAGAAGTTATGGTCAGAGCAAAAATTCCAGTTTATCTCGGAATTACCCAAACTATTAACAATTCCACCTACGGGAGTGTTTCCTGACTAACTAAATCGAGTATTAGTAGTATTAGTAGTTTTAGGGCGCTTAAACAGATAATATTATTCGCGCCCCCAAGATAAACCAATTTCTTTAAGTGTGAGTTACCACCATGTATGCTTCTTTTCAAGGGGTGGGACGTAAGGGGTGGCGGCGGGGGGACAAGGGGTGGACAGGCCTGTGCTGGTCAGAACCAGCCACAAGCGTATGGGGAGGGCAAGGGTTCCCCCACGTCGTGGTCGTCTCCGTCTGTGTCATCATCCGTCCGTGTTGTCAATGTCGTCGCCGTCGGGGAGGTAGTCAAAGGGAGGGGGAAAGTTCCCCGACGACGACCCAGAGCTCGCCATTAGTTTCAGGGAGTGAAACTCCCCTACTCACGGGCCAAACCACGAGAAGGTTGCGAGTTGGACCATGATGGCCCGGAAAAATTTGCCCATCGACTTTTCTGATCGCCAGAGATAAAGGCATCACCGGAGGTGGGGTAAACCACCTCCTGGGCATAAATTCTAGGAGACATTCCTTCCACTCCCTTAAGGTATGTCTATGAACATATTTTATAGGTAATTATATTTTGGTTATGTTCTAAGCCTACGCACTACTGTAGGTTTTACCTTGAGTTACCATATGAAATAAGCATTTGAGTAGTATTCAGCTGCTTTTTCATCCTTTTAGGTTCCAAGGCTAGGCCTACGCCGTTTTCTTGATAGTCTTTAACCGGAATGTAGGCCTAATGCCCGAAAATATCAACCAAGGATCTCCTAATGTAGTCCCAGCCAAGGTAGCACATGTAGGCCTACATGTAGATGAACACAATGAGAATAAAGACCCTTATGGACATGCCGATTCAGTCATCAAGGAAGCCGACCCAGGACATAGCTTTAAAAGCAGGCCTGGATGTGACGGAACTTCAAACTGACAATTGTCGAGGTAGTCGGGATGGATATTATAAGTTGACCATGATGTAGAACCTTATGCACCAGACGATTCAGTAGGCACCGACTACGTTTCAGGGCTAAGCCCAAATGCAGGCCTAATCTTGATTGTTCTTCCAAGCAGATAGTGAGAACATAGGGCTTGTCGATAATATGGATGACAAGTATGATGTAGACCTAGATGAGATCGTGGAGGACGACACCATCAATGACCCGTCTTATGAACCAAAATACACAGCTTTTAAGCCTACTTGAAGCTGGTGAAGGCAGTGAGGAAAATAATGTTTTTGAATTTTTTTTTTTTTAAATATGATTTGGACCATCTTTAATGGAAGATGAACAGCTTGATAATTTGCAAGTACCAATAATTGTTGAAAACAATGAGCCTTATAACGACCAAACTGAAATGCTGAATTTGAGCTTCCCAAGGAGCACGCATAATTCCCAATCCACGAAATTTCCTTGGGGCATATATAAAACTCGTATGCGTGTCACCAGGAAAAACCCACAATCTACACATAGTTATTGTTGTTGTTGTTGATGTTAACAAACAGCATATTGTAAATGATAACCTAAACTGTCGAAGGATGTTTTCCTGACAAAGTTTTTTAGTCAAAATTGGTAAGAAATTTATTGAGATCATTTTGAAAAGCATTAAAACCTAATACTGAAGTTAAAGAATATTAGGTGTGTACTAAAATGATGTGTGAATGGTGTGAATGGTTGAAGTTAGTTAGTTATTAGGGTTTAAGGGCACACATTACTAAGGTTATTAGTGCCCGTGTTCTTTTTTAGAGTGATGTGCTATTTTTAAATTTTATTATACACCCTTGTTGACTTCAGATATTTAAAAACATTGGTTATATTCTCTGATTCACAGATAAAATTTCTTTTAAATTAGGTTTTAGTTTAAAATCATTCCTCTCGTCCATGTGTTGGGGAACATTCTACTAAAATTGAGCTTAACAGTTAGAATCTCACCACACTGCTCACATGGGGGTGGATCTTTGCCTCTTAAAAGGTATGCTTGAGTGAGATGTGTGTGTCCAATGCTTTAGACGGGTCAGAAAACCCCTCTTCGCGTCGAGAAGAGCGCCTTGAAGAGAACCAGGTGTTACATCGTCTTTTTTTCACGAAGCTTTTATTTTGCATGATATGCCATTCTTCGCACCACTTTTCTTTAAGTTTGCGTTTGAAGAATGCTTTTAGATCAGGCGTTACAACTAGAGGGCCCAATCAAACTTGAGTTTGGTTACCAGCTTCTTTGGCACTTTGGTCGGCGACATCATTTCCTAAAATACCAGAATGTCCAGGCACCCAAAACAAAAAACTATTGATTTTTATTTTGCAGCAAGTTTCGACAATATTAGGTGTATTTTATAATAATGGGTTTTGTAGTGTAAATTTGGAAAATAGATCTAGTGAACTTATAGAATCCGTGCACACTAAGAATTTGGAGTTCTTACTATCAAGAGCAAACAGGAGGCTTTGTAGAATTGCAAACAGTTCTGCATTGTAGACGCTGTATGTGGAATGGAGTTTAAAGTTAAAGTTGTTGCTTTCCGTTGTATAATAATAATAATAATAATAATAATAATAATAATAATAATAATAATAATAATAATAATTATAATAAAAATAATAATAATAATAATAATAATAATAATAACAACCCCAACATTGTGGGGTTACAAGCTAGTCACGCTCGAGATAAGTTGCTGGTTTAAATTTCTATCCGCTGAAATACAAGCATTCCATCTCAAATTTTGACGCATTTTTGATCTACTAGTGAAAGTACTACAAGTGACATTGAAGGGAAGTATTAGTTTTTTATTATTTATACCATTATTTTGTAGTTATATATGATTGAATAGACCTAGGCTATAAATTGCATTTAAACAGTTGAATTTTTTTAATTTTTGACAGTTAGTGGTAGGCATATATTCATTTAGAGCATTTTTTGTAACTTCAGCAAGGTAAAAAATCTAAAATAGTATAATATTTAGCATTTTACGTAAGCACCGTTAATTATTTTGCAAAAAATCGAGAAGATTGAATCTTCTAAATTCGTCAAATAAGAAAAGATTTTTTCAAAACGAAAAGGCAAGGAGGTTGAGAAGCGAAGACCTCATCACCGCCCTGAAATTGATGAATCATTGAGAAAAGTGTTTTTCATTCTTTTTAAGTGCATTGACTTTATAAACAATAACAAATAATAGGTGACTTTGACAGATAGTAGAATAATTTATCTAGAAACAAGGAAAATAGGGAAAACCAGGGCGATGGAGTTTCTGTAATGGAATCATTTTCAGACCGCCAAAGCTGGAAAAATGAGACAGTGCATCAAATGGGCAGAAGATGTGAACATTTGTGTGATGCGTAGTTATTATAGGGTAACGTTATTAGAGGGCTGTTTTAATAGGTTATCGACAAAAGCTCCATAGGGAGTTTGTTCGTGAATATCCTTTTGAAATAGTGGAAACGAGAAT
>JAMZAV010013920.1:0-16410 GCA_024449915.1 Sweltsa coloradensis | reverse complement strand
GTCCACTGCGGTCGAGCTAGAGTATTCCCTCTCACCATGGGAGTGATCGGGAACGATGACATGGTTCGAGACATCTGTACAACGGCAGCTGATAATTTGCCCCGAAACGTGTGCAGCAGACAGTCTTGGCAAGGTGGTAAACGCTCAGAGTCGACTTCACCACTCTTACTTCTGAACAGTTCGTAGCGGAGCTGATTCACGCTAGTAATGTTTGTCGTTAACGCGTAAAGTTTGCAGATAAATGCCTCGATTTTGTTTAAGAGTTCACGTCTAAGTGTCCAATCATGGCCCAGTTGACTTAAATCTTCACTAAAGTCAATGTTCTTGCGAAGCGTTTTAAGAGCCAGCTTTTTTCCGCGACCAGTAAATGAACTGACAGTGTCACAGCCTGTCAAAGCATGGAGTCCCGGCAGAGCTCTGCACATATCTCGTCCAAGAGAGCTCGCAATCTTGGTAACATCAGTATAATGTACACACACATAACAAAAACTTGTAGAAATACAGCCAAACCTTACACACTCAAAAGAAATGAGATCTAAAAAAAGGGCCAAGCTCATCTACCCTTCCACATAAACGTACAGTGTCCCATAACAGCATCCTCGAAAAGCTTGGCAAAATAGAATTTGCGATTATTAATTTAACGTAATAGTTTATCCAAGTTCTTTTTTTCTAATTAATTTAAACGTAATAACATGCAAATTCTATTTTGCCAAGCTTTTCGAGGATGCTGTTATGGGACACTGTACGTTTATGTGGAAGGGTAGATGAGCTTGGCCCTTTTTTTAGATCTCATTTCTTTTGAGTGTGTAAGGTTTGGCTGTATTTCTACAAGTTTTTGTTATGTGTGTGATCTCATTACTTTTTCAAGTTCCATTACAAAATTATTTGCTAAAATATAATATTTTTATCAAAGTTGATTTAAATTCTATGGTATAAGCAGTAACAATATAGGATGTAAAATATCTAGACCCGGATTCATGTACATCCTGGGTATAGGTGGTATAACCATGGTATAACGACGGTATAAGGACTGGACCCCAATTCTTGAGTTCGTGGAGATGAGTTGAAAACGCAATTTGAAAACGAAGTCGTTTTCGTTTTCGAAGGAATTGGTATTCTTGAACGGTATCGTGGAAAACGTCATGGGTTGTGAGTTGAAAGCATTGATATTAAACCCCTATAGTAGGCTAGATTAGCAGTCTCCTATACCTCCGCACAGGCGCGAGCGTAGCAAATTGAAGACTCAACCGGCCCATTTCAAGATGGCGATTTGGTGTTTTAATTTATGCTTTTTTAATGCAATAAAGTATTTTACTGGATTGTTTGATATGGTTTTAGCTTGTGCAGCATGGTATTAAACAAAAGAAACAATACGAAGTGATTGCATAAGGGAATTTACTAATCATTTGGTGTTAAAGGCTAGTATGCTTACCTGTCAACCTGGCGGCAATCTTGAGAACTATTTGGCCACAAATCGCTCCCATTTGATTAACATGTAAACTGTCATTTTAAGATGGCTTCTAATTGTACCGGAAGTGGACCACCGACTGCTGGTCTAGCCAATTATATAGGATGTCTATGGTTGAAAGAGTATCACGAAATCCAAACACTTTAAAAAGATTTGCGTATAGCAAAGAGCTCGAAAAAGTTCTATATTTATTCTAGATGGCATTGCCTTCATAAACGCCGGCCAATCGAAAGACAAGTTGTATGAAATGATTTGATTGTTGCAATTATGTAAACAAACAGTTGAGCAAGTTCATAATGTTGTGCTGGCATAGGGTTGGCTAGGCTTGTCAAACATGTAATGTAAGTATGAATTTTACTAGTCCTATAGCCAAATGGAACTTTAGACCTACACTTTTGCATTATAAATAATTTTCTACATCTGGGCCTAGGCCAGGGACGGTTTCTGATTTGTTTTATGAGAGTATAATGACACCTTTTCTCGTTCCACACAAAGAAGAAAAATTTTAAATGTCCGCTATTTGTTTACGTATCGCACTTTCCCGCCTAACTCTGCTTATACCGTCAACAAGTGTCAAGTAACTATGGTTACTGTTGATTGTATGCCAAGTGTTTAAGGCTTATTTTAAAACCTTTATTTGGAAGCCTTCCAACAAACTTTTTCAACTTTTTTTTTCAAAAGAGACTATCATTCTATAACCTTAATGTCCATGTAAAATATGAACATTGTAGTCCCACCCGTCTGGTCAGAATCGCGGGCCGACGTATTAGATGTGAGCAGTAGTAGGCAGTAGTAGGAGTAGTAGGCAGTAGCTAACATCCTTAAAGTGATTTTGAGCATGTTTGAAGACATTTTTTTCACCAAGAAGGAATGGTCGTACCCCAATAAAATTTGGCATGTGTTGTCAGGTACCTAAATCCCCTCGATTGTGATAGTTTTCAAGTTCACATCACGTTACATGACGGCTGGGTAACACCTCGAAATCACCCCAACTCTGCTTGGTGTATAAGGTGCTTGAGTGTGTAGCGCACCGCGGCTTGGCTGCGGCGCCCTAACGGGCACCTAGATTCTGTTCTTTGTACATGGCGATATCAATCTCAAACGAAGCCCAGAGACATAAAACTAGCACGTCCGTGTCAGAAGATGTAATGCTGGCTGACTTGTAGCCTTGTAGTGATGCATGCTTAGCATGTAGCAGCATTCGAGTGTCGGCTTCTTCTTGTGAGGAATGCAGTTCAGGACAAGGCTGCCAGCTGATGGAGGTTATCTCCACGCAAGACTCTTCACAAGTAACGTAGATGACTCTGACACCAAGTTTCTGTCTCTTCTCCTCGGATTTCCAATCTTCAGAAACAAAATTGATTAGCTTAGTTTTGTTATGAGAGCTTTGTAGAAATCCTCTCCAGTCACGAATGCAGTGCCCAGCGGTGACATCTTGAACTTCGAGAATTTGGGTGTTACTCCTCCGAAGTCGTTCCAAGTTTTTTATTGAAGACTCTCTATAAACATCAAAGACAATGTCGATGCGGGCGCAACCCTCTGCTTCTCGAAACGCTGATGCCAGCAGAGTGGTGGAAATCTGTCCAAATGTCCTGTTATTTTGGTTCAAATTTTGTACCAAGCTCATTCCGTCGATAATGCACATTCTTGGCACTTCCATGGTCTCGGCAAACAAAACGTTCTTCTCAAGTTCGATTCCCAGAGCTGATTTGTTGGTCTTTCTAACTGAACCATCTGGAGAGGCCAAAGCAAATGGGAGGGGACCCAAAGGGTGTGAGAGAACATCTTCCATTTTCAGTTTACGACATTCAGCGATCATCAACATTCTCCCGAAAAGTTTCTTGTCTGCTTTTATGATTACTTCTCTGCCGGCTTTGGAAGTTTTAAGCTTAGTTCGCATCGAAGAAAACGTACCCAAAGACTGTCGGGGAATCGGCTAATAGAATGATTGAGATGATGCATTTTCTTCTAGTCGCGTTTCCTTGAACGATTTGTATGCAATCTCGCCTTTCTCCTTGGCTGTCAGTTGATCTGTTATTACCTTTGGTGACGCTTTCGTGCCCGTTGATAAACTCACGAAGCTTGTGTCTGATGATTTGAATGGATTAATCCATTCATTAGTGAGCAAGTCCCACTCGATATTTTCGACCTTTTTCAAGCATATTTGACATTTTCACGACTGACTAAATAATATTGGCAATGTTTATAATCAGAGCACACACCAAGACATGTGTGAGATACTAATTTTTTTTATAAAAATGAATGTTAACATAAATAGTAATCAAAACGTATGAGAAAATGTAATTTTTTTAAATTAACAATTATTTTGTGACAAAGTTTTGGGTCATAAAAGTTCAAATGCCAAGTTTCAAACTATCTAGTTTGAAGGTTAACGTTGATATATTACTATTTTGAACAATATCACATTTGTCGTAGCAATCTAACTGAAAATTCCTTTCTTTAGAGTACCCACTCAATATTTTCGCCATTTTTAAGCATATTTGACCTTTCCAAGACTGACCCAAGACCTTGGCCATGTTTTTAACAGAATTTTACACCCCAATACATGTGTGTGTACTATTGTATGTGAAAAAAAATGGAGGGAAACCCTAAAAACGTCCCCAAAAATATAGAAAAAAAATCCCCAAAATTTGTAAAAAATTGGGCCCAATTGTGCCCAAATTTTGGGGTCGAAAAAAAGGTAAAATAATAAATATTACTATATTTCAGATTTTTTTACAATATATCTTTTTTTTTAAATCTTTTTTCCCAAAAAAAAAAAAAAAATTTCGCAACAATGAAAAATTTAAATTTTATCAAAAAAAATGGAAATTTTGCCCTTTTACCTTGAATTTTTGGGTAAAAAGCTCCCGCCCCGCTGGTCTATCATGGATATTCGGAATCGTCTTTTTAAAGACCCTTTCTATTGATATAGGTAAACCCTTTCCCCCAAAAAATTTTATCCCCCAATACCCTTTATGCAAAGGACTGGGTTTGGTTTGTTTTTAGTTCGTTTCATTTGATTCTTTTGTTGGGGTTCGTCGACGAGTGAGCTATTATAGTAGCCTAAACATTTTTGCAAATGCGTTTTTTTTTTTCCCTGGTCCAAAATTACTGTTTGTGGCGTCGGAAAATGTGTTTTATTTATGCCCAATTGCTATGACCAGCGTTCAACGTCGCTTTTCATGGCAGTGCAGACGCGAGAGACTACATCAAATTTAAAAGGGACACCCCGAGGGAATCCCCAAATTTGGCGGGTGGGGGGCAGGGGGGGGGGTACCCACCCCAGGGCCCGCTGAAGGGAAGTGCGTAAGTGTCAAGAAAAGCGGAGAAAAAAGGGTTTGGCTGTTTTTTTTTTCTGTGTTTTTGTTTGTTTTTTTGGTTTTTTTTTTTTGCTTTTTACCAGTCTTACCCCGACGTAAATGAATCGTGGGGGAATCCCGAGGGGGGACAATTTTACTTTTGTAAATGATCTATATTATGGGGGAAATTATTGGGGTTCCGGAATATGTACGAGTTAAAGAATATAGTTTATTATATATTATAGATAGTTTTTCCCCTATTTTTATCATTCCCAATGTGCAAGAATTAAAAAAAAAACTTATAAATGAAAACCACCCCCAAATTTGCAAAGAATTATTTTTAAAAATTTAATTACGGGACATAGCCCCCGGGGCAATTTTTTGAAATGCGTTTTTTTGAAGGGTTAATGGGTCTAAAAAAAAAGAATAGATAAATTTAATTTTTTTTGCTTAAATAGAAAAATTTGAAGAAATAAATATTTAACCCCCCCCGGTTATGTCACTGGGTTTAATTAATCAGGAGGGGGGAATTTGCAATTTATACAATGAATAAATTTGCCAAAATTAAATGAAAAAAATAATTTTATAAAAGGGTTATCCGTAATTTAACCCCAATAAACATCCACAATTGAATAAAAAAATGAATACTAAAAAAGCAATTTAAAAATTTACACCACTTTTTTCCCAAATGCAGTTCCCAGTACTCTTGAGGTCTTTCTTTCAACGTTTTTAAATTTTTAACATTATATGCCGGTAGGGCGGTCGGGGTACCGGGTACCTATTACGGACGTGATTTTGAATCCACTACGTTTTTAGTCAGGAAATTTTTTTTAAATCTTTCTTCATTCACACCCAAACAAAAATTTCCCTTTTTGTTTATTTCCTATAATGACTGATCAGCTTTTCCCTTTAAATATAATATATGATTTTGAAAAAAAATTTACGGTTTGTTTAAATTTAACCCAGCCACCCTACTCCCTAAAAACTAACATCACTTGTTTTTACTTTTTCGACGAGTGAGCCAAATAAAGTCGAGTAGCTGGTGTGTGAACTTTTCGGGCGCTACGCGGGCCCTGACTGAGACGCGCGCTTCAGAGCTTTTTCAGACATAGTTTTGTCACACCCACACGGGGGCAACTGGGGGGGGGGGGGAAACCGTGAAAATTGGAGGGCCCCTTTTTGAATATTTGAGTGACAGGGAAAAAGCCCCACCTCCGGGGGCCTCTCTTTAGCTTCTCCTTCCCCCAAAAGTAGGCCACATACGAGGTCCTGCCCCACCTTAATCCCAAGAAACAAAAACCAATACGGATAAAAACAATGTAACTTGACAACCCGCCGGGAAAAGGTTTTGTTGTGAGGGAAAAAAAACGTAAAAATTCCCTTCCCTGGGGGGGTTTAAAAGGAAATAAGAGGGGAGCCCGGTTTTAAAAGTAAAAAAAAGGGAATTTCTTTGGATAAAGTTACTTACAGAAAAAGGGAATATACATCCTGCTAAATTTCAAACGGTTTATTTGGACTGATGTTTTGGTACATACTAAAATTGATTCTCTACCGCACCTTAATGTTATTTGAATTCGGGTTTTATTTTAAAAACTATTTTTTATTTTTTTGCCAGCAATGTGCTATTGTATTTATATATTGGACAGGGAATAGGCTATATATGTTTTTTTTTGTGAACCTTTTAACTATTTAACGAATTGGGCCTAAGTGCCAACAAATAATTGTGGCTTATCTTCTATCAAAAACCCCCCTTTTTAATCCCTGTATAATTTTAATATGAAAATTTTGAAAAACTCAAATATTCTAATTTTCCTATGAATCCCAAAAAGAATTTTAAAGAGATTTAATAAATGAAATGAAATGAAAATGGAATCTGCCTTTGTTATTATATGAGAAAATATCTTTTCCCAATTAAGCAACAATTATTATGCTAGATCCCCGAGTTCCCCCGGTGCTAGTTTCCCCCTGAGCTACCCGTGAATAGATTTGAAAAAAGTTGTTATTTTAAAGGAAAAAAAATTTCGTTTCTATCTCATTCTTTCGTGGGCCCCACTATACTGTACGTTAACAGGGAAACCAAAGCCTAAAGATTTAAGACTAGTGGATTTCAAAACCTGAAAACTTTTTGAGATTACCCAGGAATTCATTCCCAATGCTACGTACAAAATTTTTTTTTTTAACTTTTTTAAATTTTTCACACTTAAATATTAATTAAAATTTTAAAATTTTATTTAAATCACACCCTTTAAAAAATGTAAACTCTTCTTACTTTCAAAACGCTTAAGAAATACTGCGGAAAGGGGGCTATTTAACCCAAATCCTTTCAAAAAAAAATGTTTTCCAAATTTAAATTTTCCAAAGAAATGCTGAGGATCCCCCCCACCCGCCGAAATTTGTAGCAAAAGTGTAACAAGGGGCCCCCAGCCAGATAGGTGGCCTCCCCTGCAGAAGCGTCCCCCATCTTGTATCCAGCCCTTTGGGGTCTCAACTCTTCCCAGCCCGGGTCCTGCACCCCCACCTTCCCGGGCCCCTCACCCAATGCGAGGGATTTGGTGACCCTCCCACACAGCGGCTGTTCATTTTACTGACTCGCCCTCAAGGTTTCTTCGCGACCCCACTCCAGGCCCCCTTTTTTGAATCAACATTGGCCCCCCCCACAAAAATTTTCCCTATCGTGCCACTCTCTTTTGCCCCAACCCAAAAAAAAATACATTTCCCAGCATGTTTTGAGAAACCTATATATCTTTCCCCAACTTTTTGCCCCAATTCCTAACACAATGAAGAAGTCAAACTTCTTAAATTCCGCCTTCCGACATTTTTTCGCTTCTGAAACACTGGCGACCCCCCCGGAAACAATTCCTTTTCTTCCAAATTTTGTAAATGTGGACTTCACCTATCCATGACGGAGTTGCAATTGTTGCCAAAAAAACCCCTTTAAAATTTAAACCTTTTCCCAGGGGTCAAACCCTGCATCAAAAAGGTTTTTAAAGTGATTTCGCATGTTTCCTGGCGCTCTACAAGTTTTAAATTACTCTGCCCATCTTTTATCCCCGCTAGGTAATTTAAATAATTTTTCAAGCTTAAAGGGGGTTGTTCACCCAAAATCAAGAAATTTCCCAAAAAAGGGACGAAAATATCAAACATATATCATTATGTAGATCTACTTAATAAATTTAAAACACCCCGAAATCGCTTGACTATTTTCCCCCTTTAATATCTACGGGCCCTTTGGTAACAAAAACCCGGCCCTTATCGAAAAACATTTTTAAGAGTATCGGGCCCCTCTTTAAATTCTCCGTTTACCCCCCATGGACCCAGGTCTGTCTGAAAAAACCACTCAAAAACCTTAATCTACTCTCTCCAAACCCCCAACCCTCCCACCCCACTCCACATAAAAACCTGAAACTTCCTTCACCCCTGACACGCTGAAAAACTTTCAGACCCCCCCGGCTGAGAAATGAAAAGACAATCTATGCCCAACCCGGGAAGACGGGATAAACCCATTTTCTCTAGGGCCCTTTTTCATTTTCCCTACACCATTTAAACATTCTTTTCCCAAAAACGGTTTCCCCCTTCCCCAAACCAAAAGTCAACCCGGAAAACTCACGATCTCCCGATCAGAACCACAATCTTGCGATACTTCCATTCAGAAGTGAAGCCCACCCAATGCTATTTCATAAACAAGGGCACGCGAGCAAAAGTCCCGCCCAAAAAAAAAACGCAATCAAAACTCCACACAATGTACCCAAAAACAATTTGGCCCTGATCAAATCACAGACAAATGCCCAAGATCATCTTCTTTGTCATGTACGGGGTTTTAAAGGTCGTCGTCGTCGGATCAGAAACTTTGCCCCCAAATTTGGGGGGAGTAAATTACTTACATTCTATCTGAGGGATACGAGAGAAAATTTTTTCTTTCCCTTTGTATTTAAAAAATCAAAAGAGCCGTGCTCTGGGCTTTTAATTTTTACCCGTGCCTAGAAAGGGGAAAAAGCGATAGTTCAACCCACCTCTAAAATGTTTGAGAGTCCGTCTAGGACGGCCCGGCCCCGGGTTTCCTGTCCTGACCCCGTCGAGCAGGAGCCCGAGGGGGGTTTAGGACCCTTTATCTGCCACCCGCAGAACCAGCTTTTTTCAAAGGGGAAAAACCGGGCGGTAGTTTTTAAAATTTCCCCTGCTGCTTCTTCCCAGACTTGGTATCACCCTGCCAAAAAGGAAAAAGAACTAGCTTTTCCATGACGTAGATGCAATTAACACTTACCTAAATTTAGACAACCCTTTAAGGGGAAAATTTTTTGGGTTAAAAAAAAAAAACATCAGCAAATTGGGTTTTGGGAAACACGGCCATAAATTTGGGCCCATCTTTCCCTCCCCACGATTAAAAAAAATTTCCCCCAAAAAAAATGATTATCGGTAATTTCCCGTCAAATTTTTTTGACAAGGGTTTTGGTAGATTTAAACCCAATATTTAGCCTACCTTATTTTTAAATGGGCATTTTGCATTTTGGTGAAAAATTTTTGAAATATGGAAATTTAGTACTGACAGTGATGTAGGGGCCCAAACGGAGTATTACCACAGATAGCCAAAACGGACTTACGCAAAAAAAGGGTTTTTTTTTAAAAAAAAATTTTTCCCATTACAGAGGGTTGGGTTTATTTTGTATTTTTAGGTTGGTAGGCTACATCCCTAGCTTAGACCCCCAGATGGCGCCACTGTCAAAAGACCCTTTTTATCTGTTCAACAGTGGCGGCACTACGGGGGGCAAGGGGGGCCCTGGCCCACCCAAAAATTTTCTTGCCCACGTCCTTGCCCAACCCCGATGAGATTTTTTTTTGTTTTGTTTTGACTGTAGGCTAAAAATTACTAAAAAAAACATTTAAAATTTACAAAATTTAAAAATAAAAAAAACTGTAATATTTTTGTTTATTTTACCAAATGTTTATCCTTTATAAACAAAAAAAGGAATCCCTACAGTTTCCAATTTTTTAGTTTTAAAAAAAGACGAAATAAAATGTGTTTTTTGGTGAAATTTTTTTTTGCCTTTTGGCGGGAAAAGGGGCCCCCGGCAGCTGGGGCCTTTTTTCCCCCGCCCCAGTACCCCCCTGATTTCCCCCCCACTTTATTTCCCCTTTCCCATCCTCTGCCTCCCCCCTTGGGCTTTTGGCTGGGCCCCCACGCTTTTTAAGGGAAGGCCCCTGGGGTAGATAATGTCCACGCGGGGTACATCATGATTTTTTTCTAGCGGGTGTCGTAGGAGGGGGGGAAGGGCGGGTTTCCAAAAGCCCCCGCCCCTGGATGCAGCATCCGTCTGAGAAAAGAAAAAAGGATGGTATAAAAAATATTAGGGGGAGACTTTACAACGATTTTCGAAGCAAAAATTGACTTTCGATTTGCCAGGAAAAAAGAAATCGAAACCAAAACCTTTACCGTAAACAAGTGGTGTCATATCTTTGAATCAATTTTAAATTTTAAATTTTTTTATCTAGGGCGGGCGGTTGGTTTGCCCGCCCGCCCAAAAGCACGCGAAAGCCCTTTAAAGACTAACTCGACCGTATTTGGTACTCCTACCCGAGTTGGGGGGTTTTTAGCTCTCGGGACACGCCGTCCGGGAAAAATTTTCAAACTTGAAAATCGGGAAAATGCTTGTAATATGTGGTCCATGGGCCTACTGTAATGTCTTGGTAAAAAGAATATAAATGTTACATTTTAAAGTTTATTATCCCCTTTAGGTTACACACAATGTTTATCCATACCAATATTTTATTTTTGAGGAAACCAGGTGTAGGGCTTTCTTACGCACCCCTCAATCCCTTTATGTGAGGGGGGCTTGCGGGGGGTGCGAGGGGGCACCCCCGTAGAGGCGTGGTTGCCTGCCCCGGTGTGGCAATTTAAACCAGCATATGCGTTGGTTGTAGCACGGGTTTGCAGGGGGAGAAGGGGAAAAGGAGCGGGCGCATGGGAAAATGCCCCGGCCCCAGTGACAATGGCCGCATTGTGAAAGTTCGGTGACATGGGGCAAAAACCCCCACGGGGTTTGCACGTTAGCACGGCCGCGGGAACTGAATTTTTCAAGTCTGGGAGTAAGATATGCGAACGGCACCAGGTAAAAAAGTATTAAAAAATAAAACATTAGTATGAGTTTTTGGGGGGGGCCCAGCTACGGCCTAATTGTGGTTTCTAGGGCAAAATAAAGGTTCTAGAGTTGTTGGGGGGGGACCACTGAAAGCTACGTGGGGGGGGGACGGAGGCGGCGCGGAGCCCGGGGACCCCGGGTTTGATGGGGCGGGGGGGAGTTCCCTTTGACCCCCTGCCTTCTTGGCAGGGGGAGGCGGGTGGCTGCCTGTCCAAGCAAGGGGGGGCGGGACGAGGTGCGCCCGCCGTCGCCAGGGGGTGTATGAGTGGGTTTTGGGGGGCCCCCTGACCCTCAAAGAAGGACGAGGCCCGAGCGGGGGGGAGGGGCCCCAACCAGGGGAATTCCCAGGTTTGGCGTGAACATCGGCCATCGGGTCATCCCCCGGGGGCGCCCCCACCAGGCGCAGGACTTTATTTTGCAGCACCGGAAATTTTTTGGGGGTGCGAGGGGGCGCATCCTGACCCGACGGGGAGCGCGTAGGCACCGTGGGTCGGATCACGGAGGTGTAGGGGGCGGGCCCTTTTTGGCCCTCGACATTGGGGGGCCCCTTCGAGGAGGGGGGACAAAAGACGCAAATTACCCGTCGCCTTTTGCGCCACCGCGTTGACGTGGGGGCCGAAAAAGGGGCCCGGGGGTCCCGCAAGACGCCGAGACACCGGTTTTTTGCTGGAAACCCCGGAATGTCTGTGCGGGGGAGGGGGAAGGGGGCGGGTTCCGGTTTTGTCCCAGCGGTGGAAAAGGGTTGGGAGAGGGCCTGGCGGCTTTGAGGCCCATGCGCACTGGGGAGTACCAAGGGGGAGACGTTATCCAGCGCCCCTTGGCCGGGGGTGCGACGGCCACCTCCCGGGAAACGAGGCGGTGGCCAGTGCTTTCGACGTCGTCCGCGAACATCGCAAGATGACGTCGGGCGGGGGCGTGGGAAGTGTGGGTTTTTACACGTTGAAATAGAAGGGGCCAAAAACAGAGCCCCGGGGGACCCAGCGGGCCCAAGGGGTCGGGGGATGAGGTGATAGAGTTTGGGAAATTTTTGGGCCCCGGGCCCCGGGCCCAAAGCCCCGGGCCCGGGGGTTTTTTTTATTAATTTTGGGCCGGGCCGGGCCCCTTTCGGGCTTTCGGGCCGTTCGGGGGTTTCGGTAAATTCGGGCTTTGGGGCCCGGGGTTCGGGCCGGGCACCATATTTAACCCTTTGGAAAATTTGGTGTTTGGCCCCGGCCCGGGCCCCACTTCTCAAGCCCTTCCCGGCTCGGGGCCCCCAAACCCCAAAAACCCAAAAAATATCCCGAGCCCGGGGGCCGAAAGGGATTGAGAAGTTTGATTTTTTAAAACATTTTTTAATGAATAGGATAAAAGTTAAAAAAAACGAAAAAGATACAAACCCGACAGAAAAAACAATGCGTTTTTAAAAGTCTTATTATTTTATTATAATTAAAAAAATTTCATCTCCCAGAATCCCAAACCCTTTTCCCTTTGACTATAAAGAGCTTTGACGCGAGGTGGACAGAAGGGTTTGGAGTGGACATCACCACACCCCCACAACATGATTTGCGATACAATACTCCCGAACACAATATCGAACGTGCTTCGACAAGAAGATGGACAGACTATGACGAAGGAGACAGGCTGTGTTTTTACAACTTACATATGCGCCCTTAAATTGTCGCCTGGCGGTGGCGGCATTTCTCCCGTGATCCCATCGATGTCAATACAAGCTCAATACTCATAGACTTAAGTCATAAATATTAATAATTTGTGAACATATCACTCGGCACATTGCTTTTCACTGTCCAATATGATTTGAAATAACAGTATACTCACTTGCCTGGTCTCTAGTCCCGAATAAACACAAAATAGAACGTGCTCTCACATAAATATGTAGGCCTACAACTACATCTACGTCCCTTATTGGCGGCATCACTCATATCGATAAATATACACGCACAATTCATAAACATGCCATATGGGCAATTTGCTTTAGGTCTACACTGCCCAATGCCCACCTAGATCTAGGTATAACGGTATATAGTCGCAGAACTAAGAAATACTATCATACTGTTGGCAAAGGCGGCCCATTTGCTTTGACGAGTCTAAAAATCCAGACTTTCGGGCCAACTTTCCGGGCCGGGCCAGGATGATTATCTTTCGGGCCGGGTTCGGGCCGGGCCGCAGTATTTTTTTAATAGTCGGGCCGGGCCCGGGCCGGACCGTTTCGGGTCGGGCCTCGGGCCGGGCCGGGCCGCCGTTTTTTTTTAAATTCGCATCTCTAGAGGCTGACCCCTTCCACTGGACGTAGAATGATCGGCGGTGGAGGAACGAGTGAGTGAGGCGCACCAGGTAGTCAGGTAAGTCCAGGGCGATGAGCTTGTGGAGGAGACCCTCGTGCCACACGCGGTCGAACGCCTTTGCGACGTCCAGGAACACGGCCGCTGTCGCCTTGTACTCCGCCCGGGCAGCAGTGATCGATGCCACTTACGCACCTTGGTGGAAGTCTTCTTCTTCTTCTTCTTCTTCTTCCTACAGTTCCTACAACTGTTCAGCAACACCACACATCCCCCTTACGGGCATAATTAAAGAGTAACTTAATATAATTATGTTGAAGTGTGAACCATTTTGTCACGTTGAGAGGTTGACTAGCCCTTTGGTATCAATGATCACATATGATCTTTTTCCTGTCTGTGTCTCATAAATTTATTATTGCACGATGTCAATTGCGCGCGTCTTGAGTCCCCAAACCAAAATGTTTATCCTGGACCGATGTTTTTGTATGCCTCGCACCCCCCCGAGTCCCGCGAAACCAGGACACGCATAGAAAGTTCACGCTGTCCTTTGGGAGTGTGCCCGAGACCTGGATACTTGGGTGTCACCCAGGGTTCGGGTGTCGCCGGACGAAGGCACGTCGGCCCCCAGAACCGAGGCCAACCGGCCGGCTGTTACACAGGCCACACCCGGACACCCTCCCTAGAGAAAGGGATTTTTGGGATCGTCTGGGCCCCAAACGATGGCCCCATTGGCTCCCTGAGACGGGAAAGCACGCTGGGCATCGTCTGGCCCTCCCAGGCTGCCATACATTTAAACTGCTTGGCCGTCGGAGCCAGCCGATCCTTTCCCCTACGCGTTAGCCATGACTTGGGAAAAAACGGGTACCCATATGGGATCGGATGCGTCCTAACCCTAGTCGTGCATCTGGACGCCGGATACCGCCAGATCCTTGCCGACGCGGCTACCATGACTGGCAAACAACGGCTAGCCATAGTGGATGGGATGGTCAAAACCCCTAGTGCCCCTCGGGCACCCCGGATCCACCAGCCCCTGCCGTACGCGATACCATGACTTGGCAAACAACTGGCTACTATATGTGGATCGGATCGTCAAACCTAGTCAGCTGCATCGGCACGCCGGTCCAGCCAGCCCTTCCCGTACGCGCTGCCAGATTTGGCAAAAAAACTGGTAGCCACAGTGGCCCAGATGCGTTTTTAACCAAGCCAGAGGTATGTGGACGACGGATGCTCCCCCATGTCTTTTCCCAACACGGCCAGCCGATGTCTTGAAAAAAAAACGTTACCCGTTAGGGCAAAAAGAGGGGGGGGTTAGCGTCGATTTGAATTTGAAAAATGAATGACTTGTTTTACCTTTTTTTGGGTTAGTTGCAAATGCTCTCTCGGAAGGCTGGATCTATGCTGGTCTCTGTGGTGTAGGTATTTATGCAGTAAAGGGACACGCACGTAAAAACGTTTTTGGAGCCCATGGAAAAGGGAATATATCCATACCACACCCCCAAAGGATTTATAGGCGCACCGCACCAGCGAGAAGCGGTAGTCATCCTGAAGGTAAAAGGTAGTGTGCTACTACACATCTGTTGCCCAAAAAAAGTAAAAATACTAAGGTTAAAAAACAGTAGCACTCCCCCCATAGAAGAAGATGGATTTATATAGGCAAAGCCCCGAGCAGAAGTCGAATGAAATAATGTTAAACCCCAGCCCTTGCCAGGAGGGTCGTGTCTTATACTTATGGTAATACATGCGTACGCCGAAACCCTTTAGCAAAAGGATGATTCATATAGGCCCCCGCGCAAAGCCAGGGGCAGAAGTTACGAAGGACTCATGCGTCCTTGCCAGAAAGAAAGTGTTTTCATACTAATGGGATGCATGCAGAACGCACGCAGAAACTTATATGAAGATAAGGTAAAACCCCCCCCCGCCCTTTCCCGAAATTTGGGGTTTTATACTAATGGAACACATGCAGTACGTACGCACCCCCCCGCAAGAAGGGGGATTTTAATCGGCGCATGGGCCCCGAAAATGTCCATGTTTCAGTAAGTATACACTCCTCACATCCCTGCGGGAAAAAAAAAATTGAAAATACATTGGGAGTATTTTTAAAAAAAATTGTGAAAAAAATATGATGGTATCATTTTTTTACCCCCCGATGAGTCCTAAAATTCCCGTCAACCCACTATGGGAACATGGCTATCTCTCATCATAAATAAAAAAATTGTCTGGCTGGGGGTCGGCAACCCCAAAAGGGTAGCCGTGCGTCTGGCTGGCCAATGCGCCGTACGGGCCCAGACGCATGGGGCCCTACGGGCAGACTGCCAAAAACGAATACCAGCCCCAAAACGGCTAGCCATATGACAAACGCACGTTTTTGTCGGCTAGCCGGATGCGCCCGAAAGAGGCCCGGGGCCATGGGCCATATGGGCAGATGCCAAAAACGAATACCCGCCACACACGGGCCGTGTGCATGACGTTTTCGCCGGCTAGCCGATATGGCCCTTAAAAGGCCCCGCGTACGTGTTTTTTAGGGCTACCTACAACATAACTATTTTTTACATCCTCACTAAAATGTAGAAAAACGACACCCCCAGTGTTCTACCATGCAATAGCATAGCAAAAGGGGAGAGTCACACAAAATGAAAAATAATTTTTAAAGTCGACCCAAAAAATAAACCCCCAAGAATTAATTAACAAATTTAGGCTACAAAAGAATTTTATTTTATAACAAATATAAAAAAAATAGCCACCCCAAGGGAAGATAATATTGCCCTTCCTAGGTATGAGACGCATGTACCAAACCTTTTCGTGAGCCCAGCCCTAATCTCACAGTGGAAACAATAATTCTCGCTCTTGGACGAACCTAGATAAAACCGGACCTTGAAACGATACACACTAGTCGCATAAAGGCGAAAAAAGTTTCACGAACAAACAGTAGACCTACAAAATTGCCCCATCTGCTATGAAAAGATTTAGTTTCACAAACAAACCAATTTTTTTTGCTATCAAAACAGATCTAAACCAGAAACTGAGTTTCAAGCACATCGACTCAATATAAACATAAAAAAAAACCAATTTTTGTTTAAAGCGAAACCCCCCTTTTTTTGAAAAACCCACCTAACACACGTCAGAAAACCATCGAAACCATTTAACCTTTTAATAAAATTTTACCATTTAACAACCCCGGCGCAAATCGACCATGTCCGTTTAGAGGGTTTACAAGCCCCCTTTGGGTTTTT
>JAMZAV010013919.1:0-13012 GCA_024449915.1 Sweltsa coloradensis | reverse complement strand
AAATTTTTCAAAAATTGAAAAAATCGTAAAATTGCGTTTTTAAAAAGAAATAATTTTTCGATTGGCTCAAAAAAGTGGAGTTCTAATTCAGAATTTAAAAGGCCTCCAAAAAATTTCAGGGAAATTGGATTTTGGTTACCCGGGAATCGTGCGGACAAACCCCAAAAAAAAAAAAAAAAAAAAAAAAAAAACATTCCGGTTTTTTTTTCTCCAGTGTAGTAAAAGGGAAAATTTTCGCTTCCTCGCTGCTCATCCAAAAAATGTCCGACTTCGGATGCCAAAAAAAGAAAGTTTTTTCTAGTGCTTTATGGGAACATGGAAATTTAAAAAGTTCTGGAGTTGGGTATATGTTAAGTTATTTCGATTTTTACAGAAACACTGTAAAGTGTAGGTAAATACACCCTTTTAAGTGACGTTTTCGTGAAAATCATTTAAATTTTTTAAAAAAGTGTGGGGGTTTTACGTTACATATTTTATTTTCCAAAAAATGTCTTAAGTTTGAATCAGATTTAAAAAGCGATGACTTTGAAAAAACCAAAAAAAAAATAGAGGCAATTTTTTATGTGACATACTTGTACAATTTCGTTCAAAAACTAAAATTTTGACTTTGGGATATTTTAAAAAAAGATTGCTGAGGCTGGCGCGGTGACGAGTTAGGCGCTCAGCTTTCTGTTTTTTTTTTTTCTTTTCAGGTAAGGGAAAACCGTTATCAATTCCCCCCCAAAAAAAAAACGTTTTTAAAAGAAAAAATCATGCTATCCAGTACCGGTAGCATTTCTTTTAAAATTTAATTTTTTTTTAATTAAAATTAAAATTGAATTAGAATTAGAATTGACTAACCATAGAGACAAATCTACTTTTTCATGTTTCAAAACTTTCTAATTGGGTTCAATGCCAAAAAACATAGGTTTTTTGCCAAAAACGCTCATCCCCCAAACCCAAAACTTTTAAGAAAATCGCGACGCAACAAAGTAAAATATGTGTATATACGCGCTCAAAGTGTTGCTTTAAATTCATCGAATATACAAAATGATGTTCATTATTATAATGCTACCTATATCGCCACCAACTCCACTCCAAGCCTGGAGTGGAAATTGTCAAAACTAGGGTTTAGTTGAGTATTCTGAAAAATGTCCCAATATGTTTTAATTCAACCAAGATTCAACCATAACTCTTCTATAAAGTCCCACTGCCTTTTGTACAAACAACCCTTCTAAAAAAACATTGCAAACCGATTTAACAGCATAAAATCGCGAGATAAAAATCAAAACCATTCCTAAACCCCCGTTATTCACCATATTTTAAAGATCAAAAACCGAAACCACTTAAATTTAATTCTTTTTTTCAATTTAAAAACATTACGATCCAAATGTTAATTCGCAAAAAGTTTCCAAAGACGGTGCAGTCGTATTTTGTAAAAATAAACCATGGTATCTTTTTTTTGGTACTGATGTACATTCAACAAAAAACCAATTTAAAAATGTTTCTGTTTTAAATTTGAATTTCCCAAAGAAAAATGAATTAAAAATTTTTCTTTTAGACCCATTTCCGAGAAGTTTTTTGCCAAAAGTTAAAATCAAAAAAACCCAAATTTTGGTCCAAAAACCCAACATAAAAAAAATATATACCTGATTTTCATCTATTTTAGTGACCTCTACAACAATCAATCAAAAAATCTGTCTCAACAAATGAAAACGGAAATTGATTCTAAACTGGACTATAGGCATCCAAATTTGGGTTTTTAGGGTTTTTGTTCGTGTATTTCTTTTCTCTCTAGCGGCCTACACAAGGACCATTTCGGGGTCGACTTTTTGGGCTGAACCACTCACCCTCATCAACGAGACCCTTCAGCCCCAAAAAAACAAACTGCTGCTGCTTCTACTCCAGACGTGCTGACAATGGCCTTGTGTGGCCAGCTAGAGAAAAGAAAAAAATACACAAAAAAACCCCAAAAAACCAAAATTATAAATATAATATAACTGAGGGGGTAGACTCTAAATACAATTTTTTTTATTTTTTTATTTATTTATTTATTTTTTTAAAAGGGTGGATGTTTTTCACCTATTCTACATATTTCTACCAGATATACAGTAAAAAAACACAACGTAAAAAATACATCGCAATGATGGGGGTGACATTTGACAAACAATCTGGAATTGAGGTTTTGATATCTTCCTATCCGGGTTAATTCTTTGTTAGAGTTGAAGATGAGAGTTAAGTTTGGTTCAGTTCCGGGGGGATTGTCTTTTTCTTTTTGTTGGGCTTTGTTGTTGGGTTTTTGGGAAATGGGAGAAACAGATAAAATTACTTTTGTAGGCCCACTGTTCTATTTCAAGTATTTTTTTTCAAGTGGAGTGAACATGTTTTCTTTTTCCATAATAAAAGTAAAAAACCCTGAAAATGTGATATTTGCGACAATATATGTCGTCACGATGACCCCATACATATCTTGATATATTACTCCAAAACCCAAAAATTCACACCTTAAAGCACAGTGCTTTTGATCAACACGATTTGAAAATCGTTTTGCACTTCGCGTGCAGCTTCAATATGACCCCGCCGCCCCGCACCTTTTTACCCTACCCGCACGCACACAGCAGCTGAGCAGAGAGCTTTACCCGCAAATCGGTCTGTCTTCTTGTCCTAGGCGGACGTGTTTGTCCGCTTCTTGTTTGGGCCCAATTGGGCCTCCCCAGTACATGGAATTACTTTGTTCTGGTATGGTTCTTTGTTCAAGTCTTTGCTTTGTCCTCGTTCTTATTCAACATTCTGTTTAATGTTTGTTCATTTCAGGAGGTTGTCTGTTCTGTCCAGACTGGATGGTTTAGTTCTCTCTTTATTCTGTCTTGCTTTTGAGAGAGGCGCTCGTCATCTAAGTGTTGTGCTTTGTCTGTTCCATCCGTACAGCCTGAGTAGTTGATGTTCAGAAAGTGCTAGGTTCTGTTCAATGTGAGTTAAGAACCTTGACAAGGTTGATATGCTGTGCTTTTTTCCGCTCTTAGTTCCGCTCTTGTTCGGCCTTCACAGGACATGTCGTTGGCATCTGTTTTTGCTGAATGTGTTTAGTTAGATGTCTGTTATCTTTAAGAGAATGTCTGTTACGTCCAGACTGAAAGGTTTTGTTGCTACTCAGTAAAGCGTTTGTGATGTCAGTGTTGTTCTGCGTCTATTCCGTCCGCACAGGTTGTGCAGTTTATGTTTAGTCGGTGTTAGCTTCTGTTCAGTGCGAGATTAGAAGCTTGACACACTATAGTGGTGCTGGTTTCTGTGCTGGGGTTTTTGTTGTATAGAGTTATACATTTTATTTACATAACTGGTTTAAATAACTGAATAGGATTTTCTAAACCCCAACATCTTAGAGTTAATGTGCTAATGTCATCAATACGGGTTTGAAAAATTCCAATGCACTTACCGTGCAACATCGATATGACCTCGCCGTCCCGCACCTTTTGACCGCCATCTACACAGGCTATAGTGCACAGTGGAAGACTCGCCTCCTATTGGGTCTGTGTTCTTGTCGAATTCATTATTGCCTCTTACTCAGATATGAAAAGCTCAAGCCGCATATTTGGAGCCAAATCCTCTTTGGTGTTTTTGACAAGTTGAGTGTATGCTGCCTCTGTCTTGTGTGACATAAGGGCATACACCACTGGGAAGAGCTGGAATCAGATATATATGTCATACTATTTTCAAGTTTCATTTAACTATGAATTTTCACACAGACGGAGACGACCACGACGTGGGGGAACCCCTGCCCTCCCCATGTGCTTGTGGCTGGTTCTGACCAGCACAGGCCTGTCCACCCCTTGTCCCCCCGCGTCGCCCCTTACGTCCCTCCCTTCGTCTCGATTAGCCAAGTTGCATGAATATGAGACGTTAAGCAATATCCAATCCAATCGAGCAATTCACACAAGTAGTTAATTTGTGAATCCACTGCAATGGTGTATGACACTGGTTGTGCTCTCTTGTGCTTAGTCAATGACGTACATTGTCCAGGGTTCCAAAAAGTTGTGCTTCGTAGGTCCATTAAGTTGGTACCCCCCCTTAAACCGAATATTACCAAAAAATGTATTTGTTGCACCCAAAATGCACCATTTTTCACCACTATTTTTTTATTTTTGCACTCCCTTCCATTTTGTGTTAAAACCAAAAATAATTGGGGGAGGCTAACCCAATGGTAGCCCAACTAAGTTCTGTTAGCATGTATTTATTGCATCAAAAATGCACCATTTTTTTTTATCTTGGAGGCGCAAATAATCTTAGCTGTTAAAAGTGTCCTAAAACTACTAATACTAATACTAATGCACCCCTATCTTTTTATTTTTACACTGTGTGTTACGTACGCAGCACTGAAGCTCAGTGCACAAAACCTGTCCGTGATACGCTCGATCGGGGCCGCCGCACGTCCTTCAAATTCCAACTCGACACCTTCTCGCTGTTTGGCCCGTGAATAGGGGAGTTTCACTCCCTGAAACTAATGGCGAGCTCTGGGTCGTCGTCGGGGAACCCCTTCCCTTTGACTACCTCCCCGACGGCGACCCACAAGACAAGGACGGATGATGACACAGACGTACTCAGATATGATAAGGTCAGCGCCGCATATTGGAGCCAAATCCCTTTGTGTTTTGAAAAGTTGAGGTATGCTGCCTCGTCTGTGTGACAATTTAGGGCATACACACTGGAAGAGCTGGAATCAGATATATATGTCATACTATTTTCAATTTCATTTAACTATAATTTTCACACAGACGGAGACGACCACGACGTGGGGGAACCCCTCCCTGCCCCATATGCTTGTGCTGGTTTTTGACCAAACACGAGCCTATCCACCCTTGTCCCCCACGTCAAACCTTACTCCTCCCTTCTCTCGATTAGCCAAGTTGCATAAATATGAGACGAAGCAATATCCAATCAAAAAAAAAACGTTGCACTCACAACTCGTCACTCGTCATCGTCGTAATCACCAGCATCTTTGCTTTCAACATTATTTTCCGGTTTTGACTTCCACTGTCGTCGGGATCAACTTCTTTTGGCTCGCATGCCCAGAGGCATCGTCTTCTGTGCCGTCCATAGCATTGAAAGGCAACACTTTTACCACCACCACATGCTTTCTGGCGATATCGATTCCATCCTGTCATGATCCGTGAGCATAGAAGGGTCACCAATGGCTTTTTATTTTTCCTGTTGGCAGCTAACAACCATTCAGTGTAGCACGTCTAAGTTTGTCCTTGAATGGTTTGTTAACGTGACGAGCACTCGGGGACTTCCCCTTCCCTTTGACTACCTCCACGACGGCGACGACAATGACAAAAACGGACGGATGAGGGACACAGACGAAGACGACCACGACGTGGGAGGCCCCTGCACTCCCCCCCATACGCTTGTGGCGGGTTCGACCAGCACAGGCCTTCCATTCTTGTCCCCCCGCGTCGCCCCTTACGTCCCTCATGTCCCTCCCTCCGTCTCGATTAGCCAAGTTGCATAAATAGAGACGTTAAGCAATATCCAATCCAAAACAGCTCTCCCAAACTCCCCCTGCAGGTATCGGCAGCATTTCCCTTTTTTGGTCGGCCTCCGTCATAGTTTGGTCGCAACTGCGTTTGTCATGGTGGTCCATGCCAGGTCTCTGCAGAGTTCGTCCTTGCAGGTCAGCAGCCGGTATGGGTGCGTGACCGCTAGGACGTCGCTGGAGTCGGCCAGGGTTAGAAGTCCCACTCCACCCTCGTGCATAGCCGTGTGGGCAAGCTCAGCGCTTGGCGCTGCGGAAGGTTCATCCACCTCTTCGCTGCAGGTACATCAAGGGACTGTAAGAAGTGAGAGGTATGTGGAGGCAACTTAAGTATAGTTAACCTGAGCTTCCATAGCCTTTTCCACTAAACTGACACTTATATGCGACAAATGCCCATCATATATAAGTAAGGCGGAAAATTCTTTTACGTTAGGCAAAAACGCATTTGTGAACCAGGATGTAAACACATCCTCGGTCATCCTTCCATTCTTGGAGACGAAATAAGATGTTCCTGGATACTCCTTGTCTTTGTCTCCAAACAATGAAGTCCAAAGCTTCTTACCTTTATGAAGGATAAGTGGGGGCATCTTCAAACCATTGGCTGATACACAGGCTAAAACAGTGGTGAAGTCTCGACCACTTCCCCCGGTAACACGTTGAGCGGGAACTCCTTTTTTCGATAAAATCCTAGTTGATCCTGGATCTGAGTTCATCCCAGTTTCATCACAGTTAAATATACACTGTGGCTTATCCTCTAACTTTAATTCTTGGAGAATCGATTCCAATTTGTCAAAAAAGTCTTCGAAAAACCAAACGGATCACCAACTGACGTGCTCGCGACCCTTCCAGTCTTTCAGGTTTCTTAATGAAAAACTTATGTCTTGAACAAAATCCAAACCACCAATCACTCCAGGCTGGTCATTTTTGAAAACAGTTTGGGTGCCTGTGTCTTGAACAAACTTTTGCACTACATCTTAAGGTGTCAGGCGTTAAGCCTAATCTTGGAGATGAAACGGACATGGGTGAGGGGATTGCGGGAGACGTGTTGGAGGAGGGCCTCAGAAGTTCCCCCTCAAAATATTTTTTAATTTGTCCCTCCAATAGCGAGCCGTATATTTACGACGAGGCAGTGGGATCTGTTTGTACTGCAGAAAGGTTGAGAGGACGCGAGATGCGCTCACACATTGCCCAAGGTCGCACTGAGATAAAATATCACCATTCACGAGCTGGCGTAAAATGACGTGTCGCCCCGTCAAGTAAAAGAAGTGTTTTACATTCACATAATGTTTTGTATTGAGTGTTACGAACCCATCACATAATGAGAGGAAAACCAAAATAATTCAATTAATGTTTATTTTTTGTCTCTATGCAATGATCATTATTCTATGGAATGAGGGGATTGCAAAACAAAGAACTTACGCAACATTTAAAATAAGTATAATGTTATTATTTTTCTGAATACAGGCTAGACCACAACATAAAAATTATTGTCAGTAAAATGTGACACGACTTGGGTTCAAGTCCAGAACAATCTGGTCACAGGATACACACCACTCAACTGCTATAACCTAGACCCGGGTAAGATCCCCGGCCCAGGACACAAAGTTTTATAGTTATTATTTCTCTCACTGCCTTCTTATACTATGCTAGCATACGATACTACAATAATAATCAGTACTACAGTAATAATAATCAGGACAGGTTGTGACGGGATTCAGAACCCGAGACCTCCCGAATCAGTCAAGCCATTGAGCCAACACTTGTCAGTATATTACATACATTGGCGTAAACTTGCCCTTATTTTTCGCGGAGCAAACTTTGTTGTATCCTCCAAAGATCAATGGTCAGACAACTAGTGAAAAGGGATATGTAGGTACACTGGTTCAGTGATAGTCAGTGGTATCATCCGAAAATAATTTATGGGTATACGCTCTTTCCGGGGTAACGAGCACTTTTGGGGAAAACAATGGGGGGTCTGAGGGGGGTTGGCCCCCCAGTTGATACGGGTGCGAAGCGCACAGCCCGGCAAAAATTTCGATTGTAAGTGTGATAGGAGTATTTTGACAGTTTTGTTTTACAAAAACCTTAAAAAATATATGAAAAAATTGCAAAATAAGAAAAATGTATCAACATTTATATAATATCTAAGAAATAATTAATTTCAAATAAAAGTTGCGCTCCCCTCGCCCTCCTCTGACCAAATTCGCCCTCCGTAGTTACGCCACTGATTATATGTAAGTAGTGTATAAAGACAAATAGTTTAGGTACTTTACAGTCACGCAGCACAAAGCACATCGTAAAACTGTTTTCATTACCGGTGTTATAACCTTATTTATAATGTGCATCGGTGATAGGACGACTCCAAGCCCAAAGTCACCGTTTCCCACATTCCTAAGAACTGATGGACTCGAATCCACATCAGAACTCAAAATAATCTGCCTAAAGCGGAAATCAAAACCCGGGAAAACTTCTGCTTTGGGAAGCAGAGCCTCAACCACACGACCAACGATTTTCATACTTTTACGTATATTAGAAACCAATACAGAAAAACTTGTGATGAATACAATTTGAAAACAGTGTTTTTAACTACTAATTGGGTTTAATATGATATGCTATATAGTCGCGTTGATGGTGTCACCGCTCTCTTTTAGTTTTTTCGAAAAACGATTCTCTAATGTTGATCTTGAGTTTTGAGACTCTAAAATGCAGGGTTAGTGATAGAGATAATATCTCACTCTTACCCAACCAACCCAAGTGAAAAGATAGCGGGTGACCCTATGTGTGAGTGAGTGTGTAAACACGCGTTTTCTCGCTTACGTCCAGTGTGTGCTGTTCACTTTCCGCCGACAAAGACCAGACATTGCATGCGATTGTGTGTGTGTGGTGTGGTGTGGGTGGGGGGGGGGGGGGGGGGGGGGGGCGAGGTGTTAGTGAAAAGTGAGTAAAGGTAAAGGCAAAACTTTTTAGTTTCAGAAGTGTTAGTATTATTTTGTGTTGAAGTTCAACCCGTTCGGCCAAAATCGCTGGCCAATTGAAATTGTCGGATTGTCGATATGCTTACTATCATCCCTTTTTACCAATATTTTCTCCCAGAAATTATTTTGGTACTCAAACAAATGAATGTGTGGCCATGTAAAACAGACCACCCCACTCAAGACACCAAATCTGAGCCCAAGCATTCAAAAAAATTAAATTAGATATCAAAAAAAATGTAAACTTTTTTTTACTGATAACACATGTAACAAATAAATCCAAGTGATCATTTACCTCCCCTTCCCCAAATCAGCTAGAGATTCAGTGGCCCTTGGCTTGCACTAAAAAGGTGGGGGGGGGGGGGGGGGGGGGCGGGCGGGCGATGTGATAGTGAAAAGTAAAATCAAGGTCAAAGCAAAACATTTTAGTTTCAGAAGTGTTAGTATTATTTCGTGTTGAAGTTCAACCCGTTCGGCCAAATCGCTGGCCCAAATTTTGAAATTGTCGGATTGTCGATATGCTTACTATCATCCCTTTTTACCAATTTTTTTCTCCCAGAAATTATTTTGGTACTCAAACAAATGAATGTGTGGCCATGTAAAACAGACCACCCCACTCAAGACACCAAAATCTGAGCCAAGCATTCATTAAAATTAAATTAGATATCAAATAAATGTAAACTTTTTTTTACTGATACACACATGTAACAAATCAATCCTAAGTGATCATTTTACCTCCCCTTCCCAAATCAGCTAGAGATTCAGTGGCCCTGGCTTGCACAAAAAAGGTTAAAATACGGTTTATAATATCGAACTATTGTGATTATCACCTGAATAATTAATGGGATTGCCCCAGGTTTTTAAATTGCAAAAAGATTGTTTTATTTATTTGGGGAAAGGGCGCGTTAAAACCCTTAGGGCATAACTCACAACACCTGATTTTGAAACTTTGTTTTGTTTTTTTAGTAGGTAGTATAGTAGTATTGGTTTTCAGTGGCGTATCCAAGGGGGGGGGGGGGGGGGGGTTATGGGGTTGAAGCCCCCCCCTGCCCCCCAAAAAACAAAAACGGTGTGATCGATTGAAGAAAAATATAAGGAGGGAGCAAACCCTTTCTAATGATATTTACATAGGTAATTACCAAATTTCTTACAAAGTCAGACTTCGCACAATAAGAAATTTTATGATTCGCATAGCACTTTAGGTATGTATGACTCTACAACGTGTTTAGAGGCGTTTAAAATGTCAAATACGAGAAAAAATTCAAAAAGGCCTCCGGCGGCTGGGGCTTCGGCACCAGACCCCGTCCCCGTTGGCCCTATTGACAAACCCCCCCCCCCCCCCCCCCCTCCCCCCATTGGACATTCCTGGATACGCCACTAGTGTTCTTTATTCATTAGCACTAGTTGCTATTTTCATAGTCGATACAAAATATGGTAGGGCCTACATCAAGATACTATGGATGAAATGCAAGCTGACAAAATATTAATCTAACAAGCTACAATAATTAATGTTCCAATACCCAACCACGCACACAAGTCACGACATTTTAAATACTTGTGAAATTTGCGTATTTAATTTCAAAAGGTGTAATATTTTTTTAGTATTCGAAAGCAAATGTTTATTTTCCAAATCCAAATAGGTACATGTTTTTAAAGTTTAAATAAGTTAATTTTTTGTTAATAGATTTTTCCTAATTTTATGCAGATATGACAATTGTGGACTAAGTAAGTTCCAGCTGAACTGCAGGAAGACAGCATTACGCAGATATAATATATTATTATTATATAAACACATGTGTAACCGATTTGTTTCCATATTTTTACATTGTCTGTCTGTTTGTTCCAGATCGGTATATATCTCTTTATTGTACTACTTTCTTTACTGCACACTAATGATTCTCGTTTTATAGTCAGAAGATTTCATTTGTAGTAACTAGTAACCGTTTAAAACTTTGCTTCGGAAATTATATGAACCTTTTTTCCCCCATCAGGTAACTCAGGTCATTCAACCCCAAAATATTTTTATCAAAAACATGTCAAGCAAAGATAAAAGCTAAGATAGAGCAAGTTTGAAAAGACAAAATTATCATTTGGGGTTGATAAGTAATCTTAATTTAAATTTTCTTATGACGATGACGTGGCAAATCTACAGAATGTGTCTTTGATCCGCTATTTATGTCATCCGTAGTTGGTTAGGTACTTGCATGGCACAATAAACAATATTCACAAATAACAATGATGGGGTGATTGGATAACACGTAAAAAAAAGTAAAGACTTGTCAGGCATACGTTGTCGGAGCCCACTTTTCACACGATGCATGGCCTTGAGAATAATTCTTACTACTATTGCAAGAGAAAGCTTGCGCTGGAGGGGGGTGGGGACAGCTGTGGACTAATTTATTGCGTTACCACGTCGTTCTTGAAAGGCACAAACAAAACCAAGATTGATATCTTTCATGTGCAATGAGGATATGCCCATGCGAAAACAGTTTTACAATGATCGGCTTTAGATTTTCTCACGTGAATATACCTTTAACGTTCTGATTTTTTTTGGGGGTAGTGCCCACAATGTTCACCATTTGTATTTGATTATATCGACACTTACTATCACACCCAAAAATAAATATAACTACCAAATAGACTGAATTCATGACGCCCTCTCCAATGCTCATTTGGTAAGAGCATCCGCCCCGGACCGCCCCGGGCAGCGGGATACCCGGGCCGGGGTTCTATTCCCCGTGGAGACAATTTTAATGCAATATATTTAAGATTTTTTCGTATTGATGTCGTGTAAATTAAACACAGAACGACTCCAAACTGGAACACTATTTTACTTTCCATTTTTAAATGGCCTTGCGCAATTGAGTCCGAGTACTTTGTGACGGGGATACTCCAGCTCGCGCAAAAAGAAAAAAGCGCGGATAGAACCGAATGATACGGTTCGACTCCAAAACGAGTAATTTTTAAATTTAATTCTTTGTCTGTTTTTAATTTGACACGTATCATATACTAGGCTAACAAAGATTGCGTTCCGTTACAAAGCTATAAAGTAAATATGTTTTCACATCTGTGCGAGGCGAATCCTAATATGAACTGATGACCATTGCAGGTCATACTATAATTTAGGGATTTCCCATCGAATTTATATCGTATGCACGATTATGATTATGCTGTGTACGTTTCTTATTGGGCTCAGTGTGAAAAATAAAATGGTTGATTCAAAACTTAACAGCTTACACAAATAACATAATGTCTTTCGTTGCCGTGTTCATAGCAAACAGTAAACATGTATTTTTGCATTGAGTGGTGTTCTGCATTTGCTGAACAGTTTTTTTCTCTGTGGCCAATGAAATTGTTATTTCGAACATAATAACCATCCTGTCACTCAAAAGTCGTATCGCCAGAGTGCGCCACTTGGGTGGGGCTGAATAGGCCTAAAATAGCGGCAAAACATGCATTCGTAGTTCAGTAGTTTAGCGGAAACTACACATACGATTTTGATAATTTTTTTTTATTTTGAAGATAAATGTTGAAATTAGAACTTATGTTTTGTACTTTTTCCATAATTTTTTTTTGTAATTTTTTTTTATAAAGCTCTAAAGTGAAGGTAAATTTCAAATATTGACCAAGTTCGCAATTTTTTATAAGACCATATTATATTCAATTTCGAAAATCGACAAAACATAAGTTCTAGTAAATTTTATTGTGTATAGAATTAAAAAAAAATTATGCCGATATTACAGGTGTGTGCCGAGTTTTTAACTGAAAGCTGGGACACTGCATCGCACCGATATTATAGCTACTCCTGTGCAACCTTAAACTGCGCATTTTGGGCAAACCAAATCCCCATTTGTTCATTTTGTCAAGGTATTTGACAAGTCTTAATTCCATTTGATGGAATTTTCCAAACAATTGCCAAACATCGTCCACCACCTCCCTTGATGCCAAGAGTGGCCTCACGAGGTTTTTCCCTTTCCATCCTGCAATCTTCATTTGGGAATGTGGACCGTGGCACTTCAAATAATACTGCTGCTCTGCTGACAGTGCTAAAACCCATTCACAACATAATCAACGGCTTTTTTCAAAACTTCGTGTGACCATCGACCCCCCTCTCCCCCTTTTTGCTTGCAATGCGCGGAACTAGAAGGGGTTCTGTTGACGGTAGAGCCTCTCTAGCTTGCAATGCGCCTGGGAACTGGAAGGGGTTCTGTTGACGGTACAGCCTCTCCAGCTTGCAATGCGCCTGGAACTGGAAGGGGTTCTGTTGACGGTACAGCCTCTCTTGCTTGCAATGCGCCTGGAACTGGAAGGGGTTCTTTGACGGTACAGCCTCTCCAGCTTGCAATGCGCCTGGAACTGGAAGGGGTTCTGTTGACGGTACAGCCTCTCCACCTTGCAATGCGCCTGGAACTGGAAGGGGTTCTTTTGACGATACAGCTCTCCAGCTTGTAATGCGCCTGGAACCTTGCTGGGCAGGGGGTCAATGGATGGAGTTTGCCGTTATGCAGGGTCAGAAAACCCCGTAAAAATG
>JAMZAV010013918.1:0-20679 GCA_024449915.1 Sweltsa coloradensis | reverse complement strand
GAAAGAACATAACCGGTGAAGCGCCCTAGGTTCTCACGTCGTCGTCCGGTCTTTCTACGACAGTTATTGTGTCACTTAATATACATTGAATAATGTGCCACGGACTGTACATCCGGTTACGTAATCTACTGATAAGAACCAGGCGAGGGTAGGAACAACCCGGGTCAGTCGTTGCAGGTTCACTACGCGGACAGGTCGCTGTGATAGCCGGCGATGTCCACGAGACGGAGAAGACGAGGACTCTAAAGTACAGTGTATAGTGAGGAGTAGATTCAAGTATTGTTTGAAGTTCCTACAGCTACAATGTGAGCGATGATAAGGTATCGGGTAACTTGAGTATATTCTGCGTCGCATACAGCCGCCGATTATCTCGCCCATCTTATTTGAGAAGGTAAGACCTGTCACTTGATTTACTACGGTTATCAAAGTTTGGTGAGCATAGATCTTGCCCTGTACTGAAAACACCTTTCTATGGTTGTTAGTTGTTACAGTGCTAAATATCAGAAGACCAGCACTTCTTCTGGCAGGACACTAGCCCCCCCCCCCCCAACCTACAGCAGACACACAATCGCGTCAACAAGTCAACTTTGACAGCAACGATACGTCTCGTCTGTACCCATACAATAACAGTCACAATCACGACAGATATTTTTATTGACTAGGAAAACGCTTAAGTCCCGCCGCGTTGTTGGATGAGCGTAATTGGTGCATTGAGCTGCCATGTGTTATGCGAATTTTCTGTTGTTCTGTGGCAAAATCATTACTAAGTTAAATTTTTTTTTAAATTAAATTAAATTAAATTAAAAATTAACTTAATTTTTTTATTTTTTTTAATTAATCGAAATTGTTAAAAAATTCGTAAAATTCCGATTTTTATAAGAAATAATTTCTCGATTGCGCTCAAATTTTACACTAATATATTAATTCATAAAATAAAGGTTCTGCGAAAAAATCATTACAATCGGATAAAGCATGTAGGTGTTATAAGTCAAAGAATTGTTGAAAAAAAGAAAAAACTGTAAAATTTCGATTTTTATGATAAATATTGTTTCAATTGCGCTCAAATTTCACAAAAATATCTTAATTCATAAAATAAAGGTTCTGTGCAAAAATCATTTAAATCGGATAAAGCATGTAGGTGTTATAAGTCGAAGAAATTTTTTTAAAATCGAAAAAAATCGTAAAATTGCGATTTTCATGAGAAAAAAATTTCCGATTGCGCTCAAAAACGTGGCAGTTCTAAGTTCAGAGATTTCGAAGGCCTCCATAAAATTTCATCGCAATCGGAGCATCGGTTTAGCCGGAATCGTGTGGACAAACAGACAAAAATACAAAAAAAAAGAAAAAAAAAAAAACATTCCGGATTTTTTTCTCCAGTGTAGTGAAATGGAATCTTCGCTTCGCTCGCTTCGCTCGCTACGCTCATCCAATTAAAAGTGTGTTAACGATAAGTATACAACTAACTTAAAGATCGATCTTTATTATTATTATATGAATTAATTAGTCTTCTATAAAGCTAGGTGTAAGTAGTTAGTAATTTGTTTTTGTAGTGATACTTAACACGTTATTAATACCACCTTCATTTAAATTTGTTACATCAAGATGGTATTCCTTTGCAAATGTTTTGTTTTGTTCACGGTATCAATAGTGTGAAGTTATTACACGAGGAAGCGAAAGTGAACTTTGAACTTATTATCGCACGTCGAATGTACTTGACAGTGACAACTCAGCCGAGAAAGACGTGGATCAACTGTGGATTTGTATACTATCATTGCTAGTTTCCCTACTGATGTAAATAATATGTATCACCATTGATAGTTTAATATACTAATATCTTTATTTAATTTAAGATTGATTTTATTCGTGTTTGGTTTCCCTCCAAACTCAATTACGTGGCGGCCATCACCTCCTCAATCTCCACGCTTGCACCAGCAAACCACCCTACCCCGACTAGATGCTTAGCCCGGCCAGGCAGGTCACCTAGATTGTTCCCGACAAATAGGGGCGTAACATGCTGTCACGGATCATTCGGGCCTGGGTTCGAGTCCCTGCTGACAACTCGTATCTCTATGATCCGTATATGAGTACTACTAAATTTACTTCACATCCTCATATTTAGTATTTTTATCAAGAAGTAATAATTATATTTTTGTTTTTAAAATTTCATCTCAATAATGAGAGGATCTTTTTATAAACTTAGAAACGAATAAAAAATAACAAGGGACTCAAAAATTTAACAAACAATATCAAATGCGGCGCAATACGACCTAATCAGTTGCAGCGCGCGCCCATAATCCTAATAAACCGAACTAAACGATGCTCACCAACTCTAACCACATCCACACCTGGGATTATAAGAGTCGAGTCTGTTTGTTTGTAGCGACGAGTGTTGCACATGCGACAGCGTCTTGGGATGTGGTGCAAAATAATAAACTACGTAGTGTGATGCCCACACTGACTAATAGAATTCGTCCTGCTACGTCTCGACTCTCACGTAGAGAGAAGTAGTGAGAGCTGTAAAGGGGAAAATACACTAGCATATTGCAAATCCGGATACCAGCGCGAAATTTTGCATGGGTGTAGATAAAAATATCAGAATTAAAAATCCGCCGGGAGGCAAGCGATATCTCACCCCCAACACCTCCAAAATCATCCCCTAAAATAAGAATAATTCATAGCTCTAACCCAAAAAAGAATTTTTATTCAAATTTGTTTTTAAAATTATGTTTTAATGTGTTTTAACGGGTCGCCTTCGTTTCATCGACACTTCGTTTCATCGACACCGCCGTTTCATCGACAAATTGATTTTTTATTTGAAATGTTCGTGACCACCGTTTCATCGACAACTTTGAGAAGCCCGGCACCGCCGTTTCATCGACACCTTCGTTTGCTCGACAAAACTGCGAGTAGTAGCTGGTCCGAAAACATCGTCTGGCGCGCTGATTTTGTTTTGCTCCTAGCATAAGTGCTTCACAAATGTTGGCCTAGTTAGTAGTTCTTGCTAGTAAGTTATACGATGTGATATGA
This sequence comes from Sweltsa coloradensis, assembly GCA_024449915.1. Lineage (NCBI taxonomy): Eukaryota > Metazoa > Arthropoda > Insecta > Plecoptera > Chloroperlidae > Sweltsa > Sweltsa coloradensis. Next base: position 17,652 of record JAMZAV010013918.1, on the reverse strand, counting down.
ATTTTTCAAAAACATATTAAGTATCGTTATTGTATGGTTATTTGTATAGTTGATAACACAAACATAGATCAATGAGCATATTAATTAAGTGCCCATGCAATTTAAAAACGTGTTATTAAGCTTATTGCGTATATAATCTTTTTCCCGATAAAAAAGGGCCCAAACTAATAAAAATTATTTACTGTAAGTTTGGCAAAATAGGGTGGAAATTTTAATAAAATAATGTGACTTAAATTTTTTAAAAAAATTTACTTAAGTTTTTTATTTTTCCCAATGCTTTGTGTAAAATAAAAAATTGTGTTATGAAATTTTTTACTTACTGATTTGAAAACCTCCGTTTTTTAAAAAAACACTTTTTTTGGGTTTAAATTTTCCCAAAGGTATTTTTTTCGGGGAAAATTTTTGTAATTCCTTTACTTTTTCATACGAAAAAATTAAATAAAGGAAATTGGATTTTTAAAACCCAAAGGAAAGTTTTGGACGTGGCTGGTTCTACAAAGCAATTTGGTCCCCTTTTGTGAATTATTTTTGTATCATGACCAGGATAAGATAAATTTAAAAAAAACAATTAAAAAAAGAAGAATCCCCACTTTGCATAATTTTTTAGTTTGGCTTCCACTCCCCAACCTTCTTTTCATCCTTCTCTCTCTCTCTCTCTCTTTTTTTCCCCTCTTCTTTTCTCTCTCTCTCTCTCAGCTCTTCATGAAAGTAAAAACCCAACATCTAAGCCCCCAGATGTATTCTTAGATTTTTTACACTGTACCACTAAATTTTAAATTGAAAATCCCAAATAAGTGGGGCACATCCATGTTTTTTTCCGTTGTTTTGGCAAAAAAAATGCGTTTTTAAAAACTTTACTACAATGGGGGTCGAAGGGCAAAATAGTACGGGGGCAAAGGGTGAAAAATTTTTGTAGTAAGGATCCGCGCTTGAAAAATTTTTCTTTGAAATTTTTACAAAAATGAGGGAATTTTTTCCTCGAAGCGAAGTTTCCATTTCACTACCCCCCCCCCTGGAGAAAAAAACCTGGACTGTTTTTTTTTTTTTTGGTTTTTTGGTGTGTCTATGAACACGATTCCAGCTAAACCAATACTCCAAATTGCGTTTAAATTTTTATGGAGGTTTAAAATCCCCTGAACGAAGAACTGAAAGGGTTAGAAAAACGATAGAAAAAATTATTTCTCATGGAAATCGAAATTTTTTACGATTTTTTTCTTTTTTTTTTTTAAAAATGTTTCGACTTGTAACATGACACGCTTTATCCATTGTAAGGTTTTTTTTCACAAAACCTTATGTTATGAATTAAATATTCGTGTAAAATTTTGGGGGGCGAATAAAAAATTATTTTTGTGAAAATCCCCAATTTTACCTTTTTTTAAAATTTTTTAAAAAACATTTTTCGATTTTAAAAAACACCTACATGCTTTTTTCCCAATTGTAATGATTTTTTCACAAAACCCAAAAATTTTAAATGAATAAATAAAAAAATTTCTTTAAAAATTTGGGGCAATTTCGATAAATCTTTTTTTTATGATAATGCAATTTACGATCTTTTCAATTTAAACTTTCTTCTACTTAAAAACCTACATGTTTTTATCCGATTGTAAGGTTTTTTTTTAACAGAACTTTAATTTTTTTCAATTAATTATTTGTGAAAAATTTTTTGGCGAAATTCAAAAAAATTATTTTTTAAAAAAATGGGCAATCGCAAACCAAATTTTGTAAAAAAATAGAAACTCTGAGCTAGGTGCTAAGTTAATTTGACGACGATTTGTATTATTTTGGTTTTTAAAACATCTTTGCCTTCCACCTCAATAAAAGGAAAAAAAAATTTTTTCCAAATATCTTTCGATGTACGTTTTTCTTTGCCAGACGGAAAAAATAAATTTCGGGGGAGGAAACGGTTTTAAACCCTTTTTTCCCGTACCAATCAAAATAACCCAAAAAAACCAAGTGTCTTCAAGCCCAGTTAGTAAAAAAGCAGAGCCGAACAGCCAAGGCCCCGGGGTCCATTCCCCGGTGGGGGCCCTTTTTTAATTTTTTGTCTATATTATTATAAATTATTAATATTTTTTAAATTTTTTTCCCTCTTGACTTTCCCTTTAAAAGGGAATTTTTTGAGTTCTTTATTGGGAGTTGTTTAATTTAATAAAACCCAAAACCCAGCTAGCAAAATTTAAAATCCCTTTTTTACACAAAAAATCAATCAAACGTTTATTTTAATTAGCACATTGTTTTTTTTTTTAAATCTTAAACACAAAATTTAAATTTAAAAATTTCTTTTTTTAAGTTTTTTTATTTTCTTAACTAAACATGCTCTAAGCCGTATTTTACGACACAAAAATTACTTTGGAAACAACCAAACTGGGTAGGCCCCTACTTTATAATATTTGTACATATTCACTGTATGTTTTAATCGTATACCAAACCCTTTACGTTTGATTGAGGGCATGTTTGGGGAAATAAATGTAAATCTTTAAAATGTTGACTTTTTTGGTTTTAAAAATTTTTTGAATTTAGAAAATTTGATTTTAACCCCTTTAACTTTTTTCTCCTTTTCTCGGGTAGGTTTGGGATACATGGTAAAAAATTTAAATATATGAATGCCTTTTAAAATGGGGCAGGATATATTTTCAAATTCCCAATTTTACTAAATTTTGCAGTTGTTTGGGCAAATGCCAAAAATTTAGGGTTTTACATACCATTCACAAATCAAAACCCAAAAAGGGGGTTTTAAGTTGTAAATTTTACTTAGATACATGGATGTGAAAGGGCTGGCATGAGGGGATTTAATGGGAAAAATATTATATTCCAAAATTAAAATTGAAAATTTAAATAGTAGTTAAGACTTAGGATGTTTTGGGGATTAGTGTAGCGAGCAAAGCGGAGACTCCACAACTACATTGGGGGAAAAAACATTTAGGGAAAATGTTTAAATTTTTAATTGTTTTTGCGTTTTTCAAAACGATTCTGGCCAAACGGCACTTAAATGTCACGAAATTTCTAAACCCCTTTTCCGAAATCCCCTTAAATTTCCCATATCTGCCACGATTTAAAAGGAATCGATGAAAAAATTTTTTCTCATGAAAATTGCCCTACTCCGATTTTTTTCCCTTTTTAAAAACGGTTCTTCATATGGGTACTCAAATCAAAATAAATTTTTTCAGGGGAAAACCCTTTTAGGGATTTTTAGTGTTTGGGAAAATCAGTGGTTCCCAAAAGTAGGTACTTTCGGTTCAAACTTCTAAGGAAAAAACATGAAATTATTTTCAATGTAAAACCTCTTAAATTTAGTCTTTTAAAATATGTTCCCTTTATTTTGACTATATCTTTCGAAGATATGCATTGCAAACTTCTAGTCTAAAAAAAAAAACCTTTTTAACTGTAGAAAGTTACCCAAAATGTCACAAGAAAAAATGTAAAATTTTAAACCCAATTTTAGCCCCCTTAAATCTCTGTTGATACTAAAAAAATAACCTAGTAAAAAGTTTAAAGGGTCCCGCCCTTTGTTGGATGACCCGAAATTTTTAACATTGATTTTGCCAAGTGTTTTTCCCGGTTTTAAATGTTGTTCTGTGAAAAAAAAATACAAATTTGAAGATGTTTTAAAAAATTAATTTTTTAAATTTTATTTATTTTTTTAAAATTTTTTTCCATTTTCAAATAATTGAATCTACTACGGGCAAACAAAATATCCGGGACATCCCAAAAATTTGTGTTTTTTTTAACAAAATTTTGTTTTTTGATTCATTAAAAAAATCGTTTTAATAAATTAAAATTTTAATAAGGAAAATGCTCCCAAAACCAAACAAAAAAAAGGGCACCTTTTTGACCGGGTGAAAAGTAGGGAAAAATGGAGATTTATTTTGTAGATTTCGAAAAAATATAGAAACCACTGCCCTATAAAGGGCTAACAAAGAAAAACAAAAAAAATAAAAGGGGTTTTGAAAAACACCCCTTAAATCGTTCTTTTCTACATAGGAAAACCCAAAATTGGGAGCGAAGCAGTATAAAAAATCCAACACAATCAAACCCCCAAATCCGTGACCCAATCCAAATTTTTGTTTCAAAAAAGATTTGAAAATTCTTTTTAAAATGTAAAATTTTATGTTAAATTTTTACTACTAAAAAAAAATAAAGTTTTTTTCCCTTTTAAAGGGTGTTTAAAATTTTCTTTTCATGAACCCCCTTCTAATTTTTAAAACTAATAAAATAATATGTATATATATTATATTTTCACAAAACCAGTAACGGGGAGTCACTTACCAATACTTTACAGCCCTTTACCAGAGACGCGTTAGGGGCGTTTCGGGGGCACATAGAAATACTTTCTGGGGTTTTTTCCGAATCGCCCCTCGGGTTTCTGGTACTGCCCGGGCAGATGGATCGGGGTCCACCCTTGTTTGACCGTGTTCCCCATTTAAAAAATATGCCGGTGTAACTACTGGTTTTTTCCCGCTCGCGATGGTGTGGGCCCGCCGCTAAGGGCTTGATGGTTTTTAAAATTTTAATGCCCCCCACTAAAATCATTTCGGGGATGAGGGGGTAGACTCCCCATACATTTTCTTTCTTTCTTTAAATAAAAAAAAATAATTATCTCCACTTAATCCTATAATCATCACAAAAATGTTAATTTTGCCGGCGAGTGGAGTGGAACGTATAGACAAAACAATTTTTTATGAACGGGCTTCCTGACTATAACAAATGCCATGTGGGTTTTTTACGAAAAATTATTTTTTTTTGGGACTTCCAATTTTTGGGTTTTAAAAACCTATAAAACTGGGTTTGGCGAATAAAACAGTTTTTAAGGGGAAAGTCCGAGGGCTATTTAAGTGGACTCAATCCCTTGCATTTAAATTAACGACGACAAAAACCTCAAAAAAAACCTTTCCAGTCAGGCTTCCCGGGTCTCGGGCGGGATTTAAAACGGGGAAAACCTTTTTTCCCCCGAATAAAGAGTCGGGGTCTTGAGGGCTCGAGACAATCTCACCTCAATCTAGTTTGACCCAAAATTATAAAAAAATGTAAGCGGGGGCACCCTCCTTTAGTTTCAAAGCTAAAAGAGGGGTTTGCCCCATTTCTTTAAATCTACTGTTAAAACCGACAGTTTTGGGGCGGGGGGGCTAAGCGCTCGACTCTGATTCGGGAGGGTCCCCTTTCAAATTTCCCCTCGAGACCGGCAACCGGGCCCAAAAGGGTTTTTCCGAGGTTTTCCCAGTCTTTAATGCAAAATCCCCCGGGATTGAGTCCTCTTATATACTGATCTCGGCACCCCTTTCCCACAAAAATTTGGGGGTTCCTAACCGCCCCATACCTAATTTTAAACCTGAAGGGGGGGCATATTTCACCCTAAAAAAGGTTTTTAATTTCTAACGTTTAAAAAAAAATTTTTACACTACACATACAGTAAACCGGGGTCGTTTGGGCCCAAAGGTAGATGAGGGGAGTTGAATACCCAACATGGGGACGAAAAAAAAAGGAAACGGGGGATCCTCTCCCAAAACTAAAAGAGGATTATTTCGTTGGTTCCAAAAAACATGCCTCATAGGGGGTTTTCAAACCCACTTTCTCGTAGATCCATACCTTTTAGTTAAAAAAATATAGATACACCCCAATGGCTATACGTACGCTCAATCGTATGTTTCCATCAACCCGGGCGGACCATCAAAATAATAAAAAAAACTATGTGGTTTTTAGTTTTCAGAGGTTTCTTTTTCCAAAATCCGGTTTTAGGCACAATAACCCAAATTCCCCAAAAGGAATATTCGGTTTTCCAAATGATTTGGGGGAAATTGCATTGTTTTTTCCCTCTTGAGGTTTTATAAAAATCTATGGGTTTTACATTTTCTGGCTTTTGTTTTATTGTGATTTTAATGTACCCATTCAATTTTTTAATTTTTTCCCGAAATTTTATTTTTTTTAAAATTTATTTTCATACTAGGGTTTTGGGGAGCAAAGATTTCATAGGGGCCTTCCTATTATTTTTTAAATTTAGGATAATTTTTTTCAAAATACAAATTTTAGAAGACGCTTGGGGGGGGGGAAGTGTAAAAAAAGTAAAACATTTAAAATTTCAGACTGGAAAGGCCCCCAGATTTTAAAATCGAAGAGGGATGCAAGTCCGAATATTTTTTGATTCTAAAGAAATACCGTTCCACTAGAAATTTTTTTTATAATAAAAACATAACAAAAACTTTTAGAAATTTCAGCCAAAACCTTTCACACTCAAAAGGAATGAGATCTAAAAAAAAGGGGCCCAAACTTTATCTAAACCCTTTCCCCATTTGGGGGCATTCTTTAAATTATAAACGTACAGTGTCCCATAAACAGCATCCCCGAAAAGCTTGGCAAAATAGAATGTGCGATTATTAAAATTTAAAGTAATAGTTTTTATCCAAAATTCTTTTTTTCAATTTTAAATTTAAAACGTAAAAAATGCAAAATTTTATTTTGCCAAGCTTTTTTGAGGAAAGCCCGTTATGGGAAAACTGTTTCGTTTTTGAAATTTTTAAAGAATGCGGGGAAATGTGGAAGGGTTAAAGACTTGGGCCCCTTTTTTTTGATCTCATTCCCTTTTTAGTGTGTAAGGGGTTTGGCGTATTTTTTAAAAAGTTTTTTTTATGTGTGTGTCTCATTCTTTTTCAAGTTCCCCTTACAAAATTTTTTTGTTAAAAATAATATTTTTATCAAAGTTGATTTTAAATTTTTTTGGGGATTAGAATAAAAAAAAGGATGTAAAATATCTAGGGCCCCGGGTTCATGTACATCCTGGGTTTTAGGGGGGTATAACCATGGTATAACGACGGTAAAAAGGGGCTGGCCCCAATTCTTGATTTTGTGGGGGGATGAGTTGAAAAAGCAATTTTAAAACGAATTTGTTTCCCTTTTCGAAGGAATTGGTATTCTTGAAAAGGTTCCCTTTGGGAAAACTTTATGGGTTGTTTAGTTTAAAGAGTATCACGAAATCCAAACACTTTAAAAAAATTTGCCGGGGGTGCAAAGAGGGCCCAAAAAGTTCTTAAATTTTTTCTAGATTGGGAGTGCCCCTTTATAAACGCGGGCCAATCGAAAAGACCCCATTGGGATAAATGATTTGGGTTGTTTTTTTTTTTTAATTTTGTAAAAAAAACAGATGAGCAAAACTCATATTATTTTACACCTTGCTTTGAAAATTTTTGTTTTGTGTTATTGTGTTGGGAGAACCACCCCGGGGGAAACAATGGGTTTTGCTGGCCTAGGGTTTTTTAGGCTTGTCAAACATGTAATTAAAACAAAAAAAAAAATTTTTTAAATTTTTTTTTTTAAAAAACCCAAAGGAACTTTAGACCCACACTGTTGTATTTAAAAATTTTTTTAATTTTGGGGGGCCCAGGCAGGGACGGGTTTTTGTTTGTTTTATGAGAGTATAATGGGGGGGCAACCCTTTTCCCCGTTTTACACATAGAAACAAAATTTAAAATTTCCGCCATTTGTTTACCTATCGCAAATTTCCCCGCCTTTAAATCGGGTTATTTCCCTCCCAACAAGTGTCAAGAAACCATGGTTTTCTTTTTTGATTGTATGGCCCAGGGTATAAGGCTTTTTTTAAAACCTTTTTTTGGAAGCCCTTTCCGCAAACTTTTTCAAACTTTTTTTTTTTTCAAAAGAGGGGCTATATTACTTTAAACCCTTTAAAGTCCTGTAAAATATGAACATTGTATTTTCCCCCCGTCTGGTCAGAATCGGCGGGCCGAAGTATTAGATGTTAAACAAATAGAAAAGGGAGTAGCAAGGCTAAAAATCCCTTAAAAAATGATTTTTGAAGGGATGTTTCAAGCCCTTTTTTTTTTACCAAGGAAAAGGAATAATGTACCCCCAAAAAAAAATTTTGGGAGTGTTGTCAGGTACCCAAATCCCCTCGATTGTTTATAGTTTTTTAAGGGTTTACATCACGTTTCTGACGGCTGGGTAAAAACCCCCGAAAACCAAACCCCAAATCTGCTTTGGGGTATAAGGTGCTTGAGTTTTGTAGGGGGGAAAAGCGGGTTTGGGTGCGGCGCCCTAACCCGGCCAAAACCCAGATTTCTTGGGTGAAAACAATACATTTAATTTTTATGAGCGAAGCGAAGACTTCAATTTCACTGACTCCTCAAAAAATTTTGGGGTCCAATGTTTTTTGGGGTTTTTTTTTTGTTTTTGTTTTTTTAGTTTTTTAGGTTTTTTTTTTTTTGTTTTTTTTTTTTTAAACCCGTTTGTACGCACGCTACCGGGGAAACGGATATGCGATCTTGATTTAAAAAAGGGGGGACCCCGAAATCTTTTGAACTTAGACCCTTTCCACGTTTTTGGGGACAACGAAGAAATATTTCTCATGAATATTGTAAATTTTCGATTTTTTTCCCATTTTTAGGGGGATATTTTCGGACACTTGGGTCATTTCCCGACCCCAAAAAGGGGGGGGCCAAAAAGTTTGTATTTCCCTGGATATAAAGGTAATGGTTAAAGTATTTTCTTTTTTAAAGAAAAAGTTTCAAAAATTTGGGGCCCGAATCCATAAAATAAAGGTTTTAATATATTTTTTTTGAAAGGGTTTTTTTAAAAAATAGAAACTTGAAAAAAAATTTCCCCACAAAAGCGTTCAAAAAGCACGATAAATAAAGAGAACCGACAAAAACTTTCAAAAAAACCCCCATTAAGCGAAATGAAAAAAGCGTTTCGAAAACTTTTTAAAAAAATTCATAATTTATATTCATATTTATTAAATTTCCATGTTTCTAAAAAAAGTACATTGGTTAAACAAAAGATTCATCATGTTTAGGAAAAGCCAAAAAAAAACAAACAATAAAAAACGGCCCAAAACTTCAATACTCTATTAAAAGGGGTCTATTGTTATCAAAAAACTTAAAAAAAAATTTTAAAAAGGTATTTTGGGTTTTGAAGTTTAATACCAGGCCCCATCTTTGTCCCTTTTCAAACAAAGGCCCCCTGTTTTTGGGTTTAGGGGGTTTGGGAAAGGGAGCCTCGTTGGTATTGTATTTTTTGTTAGTTAAAAACCTAACAATTTTCCCTTTTAAAAAAACTTTTAATTGTCTTCCCAAATTTTTCTAAAAATTTTTAACACAGGAAAAGGGAAAAATGTTGTTATCTTTAAAAATCGTTTTTACATGAAACTCTGGGATTTGATTAAAAAAAAAATTGTCATAAGAAAAGTATTTTTTGCTTTTTAAAAAAACCCTTTTTCCATCAGTGGAATGTCCCCACAATAAATTCCCTTTTAAAAAAGGTGAAATAACCAATTTTGGGTAGTACAGGGGTCAACACGTTTTCCCCTACAGGGTACTCCTTATTTGGCCCTAAAGCCCTAACACCAAATGAAAATTTGGGGCCCCAAACGTAATTTACAGGGTAGATCCACTTAAAATTAAAATCGAGAAAACACACCAAAAAGGGAAATTTAAACTAAATTCAAAAACATAAACTAAAGATTCGAATTCCCCCTCCACCCCCCCCTGTCCATGATTTGTTATTATATATCAAATTTTTGTCGTTTTGGGATTATTTTTTTAATTTAAATTTTTTTGTTTTTTATTAAAAATTTTTTTATCCAATTCAAAATAAAAAAAATGATTTACAAAGGAGGGGTTTTTCATGTTTTATTGCATTATATAATTTAAAATGATATTTTTAAAAATATGCATTTAAAATCGTTGAATGTAGAATTCAAGCTTGGCCCCCCTTTCTGTGCCGGCGCGGGGGGCCGCGCGCTGAGGGGGGAATGTTTTTTTGGCCAGCTACTACTCGCCCGTTTTTTCGAGGGAAAACGAAGGTTCGATTTAAAAGGCCCCCGGGGCCGGGGGATCTCAAAATTGTTTTGATGAAAAAGGTGGTCACGAAAATTTTTAGATATTTAAATTTCATTTTTTGATGAAACGGCGGTGTCGATGAAACGAAGTGTCGATGAAACGGCGCGCCCCCTTTTTTTAACCCCCCCCAAAATCGGCCTATTTTTCCCTTTCCTAAACCACATTTTTTTTAACCCCCACCCTAATAGTTTATTTTTATTTTTACCCCTTTATTTTCCCGAATTCACCAGTGAGGGGACCCTACTGAGTTTCCCGCCTGAAATTTTGGGAGGGTGGGGGAAAAATAATTAAACCCGAAAAATAAAAAATCCGCGGGAGGCAAACATTATTTCACCCCTTTGTTCCCGACCACCCTTAAATTTAAGAAAATCATAAAGGGAGTTTTTTAACACATTTTGAATATTTTTAATTGCTGATTAAAATTATGTGTCGATGTTTATGTCCAAATCAACATATCATTTATTTCTAAACCCAAAAAATTTTTCACCCCCAAAACCCAATAATTTTAATTTTTAAAGACAAACACTGTTTAATTTAATTACCAGCATGAAAATTTTGGGATGTGGTAGATAAAAAAAATTTAAAAATTACTTTCCGTTAAGAAAGGGAAACAAAAATTTCACCCCTAGTGCCCTCTATCATCCCTTAAAAATTTAATTGGTACTAAAGGGGGGTATTCTTTTACATTGTAAAATTTTTAAAAATTTTCCCCTAATATTAGGGTTTAAACCCGTTTTTGATCCAATCAACCAAGGGCTCATGTTTTTTCTAACCCCCCCCCCCTAATAGTATTTTTTTTATAAAACCCCTAAACCCGCATGAAAATTTTTTTGGTGGGAGATAAAATTTTTAACAAAAACTATTCCGTTGGGGAGGCAAACGATATTTAACCCCTAGTGCCCTCTTTTCAACCCTTGAAATTGGAATTGGCTAAGGTGTATTCTAAAACATTTTAATTTTTAAAATTACCAATAATATTTTTTCCCAAGGGTGTTTTTATCCAATAACCTAAATTTCATGTTTTTTTCCCACCCGCACCCCTAATAGTTTATTTTTTTGATCAAAAAACTTTTTAGGGATGAAATTTTGGGATTTGGGGGTGGATAAAAATATAAAAAATTTTTCATTCCGTTGGGAGGGAAAAAGAATTTCCCCCCCGATACATCCCTTAAAAATTTGGGAAAAAGTGTTCAAGATTTTTTTTTTATGGGTATTATCCCGGAAGAATGTATTTAATTAAAAATCAAATTAAAATTTAAAGTACCGTAGGGGGTGGCATTTTTTAAACTTACGTATGTTAAATTTGCCATTAGTGGTACTTGGGGGGACCTGAAAAAAAGAGGCCCACTGGTGCCCCGGGAAAACAGCTCAACAAATTTCTGTAGGCCGGCCCCCTCCTGTTAGGGGCCCCCATTTGAACCCGTGCCCCCCCCCCCCCCCACCCCGCCATCCCCCATTTGCACTTCTTTTCTCAAAGCCGTTTCTAAAACCCAAAGAAAGGTTTGTTTGGGCTGAAGGGGGACAGTGAAGATCACAAACACAGCCAAAAAAAAAAAAAACCCCCAAACATAACAAATTGTAGAAAAAAAAACCACCTTGTACCCTGTAAATAGATACCCAAAGCAGTAAAAGCTTTTTTATTGTATTTTTTAAATAAAACAAAAAAAAATTGAATTTTAATTTGATTTTTAATTGAATACATTCTTTCCCGATAACCAACCCCTGAAAAAAAAAAAAACATTGAACACTCTTTCCAAATTTTAAGGGGTGTACTAGGGGGGAAATATCGGGTTTTCCTCCTAAAGGAAAAAGTAATTTTTATATTTTTTCCCCCCACCCTGGGCCCAAAATTTTTTGCAGGGATGGGTTGACGAAAAAAAACACTATTTTGGGGTGGGGGTGAAAAAAACATGAGAAATTTGGTTGAATTTTGGGTTGAAAAAAGCTTTAGGAAAAATTTTTATTGGATAATTTTAATAATTTAAAAATAAAAAATAAGACCTAGACCAATTCCCCAATTTTTAAAGGGAAAGATAGAGGGGGACTGAAGTTAAATAAACGTTTGGGCCCCCCAACGGAATAGTAATTCTTATATTTTTATCTAACACCCTTCCAAATTTTTAAAGTGGTAAGTGTTTATCAAAAAAATCATTATTAGGGGGGGGTAGAAAAAACACGAGAAATTAGATTTATTTGGGTCGAAACATGCTTGAGCATAAAATTATTGGATAATTTTAAAAAATTTCAAAGTATAGAATTCGACCTAGTACCCAATTTTCCAATTTTTTAAAGGGGGATAGAGGGACTAGGGGTTTAAATATTGCCCCCTCTTAACGGGAAAAGTTTAAATTTTTATATTTTATCTACCACCATGCCAAAATTCATGTTTGGTAATACGTAACGGTTTGTCATTAAAAGTATAATTATTAGGGTTGGGGGTTGAAAAAGTTTGTTTAGTATGAATGATTGTTGACTGTGACTATACACAGCGACACATATTTTAAATCAGCACTTGAAATATCAAATGTATTTAATACCACCTTACCGTTTTTCCCAAAGTTAAGGGTGGTAGTAGAACAATAGGGGGTGAAATATCGCTTGCCCTCCCGGCGGGATATTATTTTCAGGTTATTTATGTACCATTCCATGCCAAATTTCATGTGATAACTTCAATAGGTGATCACTGGTAATTGCTGGAAATCGGGTAAAAATAATATAAATTATTAGGGATGGGGGTTTGAATAAAAATGTGGTTTAGCTAATGAGAATAGTCCCGATTGGGTTAAAACAATTAAAAAACACTTAATTTAATAACAAATTTGAATAAAAAATCTTTTTTTCGGGTGTAGACGCTATGAATTATTCTAATTTTAGGCGGATGATTTAGGGGGGTGTTTGGAGGTGAGATATCGCTTGCCTCCCGGCCGATTTTTTTAAATTCTGGTATTTTTATCTACCCCATGCTAAAATTCACGCTGGTATCCGGATTTGCAATAATATTTCTCCGCGTAACAGCCTCAATAAAGGTCGTAGAACAGAATCGAATTAGGCCACACAGTCTACTCACGGGTATCTCTTAACCAGAGAAAAAAAAGTCACCAGATGTGATAGTGACATGTTATGTACGTCAAAAATGTAAGTATTACGCATTTGATCCCTTCGAAATTATATTAAGAAATTTTTTTTTTTTTCATCATAAAAACAATCGCGACAACCTTTTGAATTTCTTGTGTAAATTATAATTCGATGTACCTTATTCTATTCTGATCAAAAACATTTTGATTCATTGTTTAAAATAATTTTTTCTTTGCTCTTTTAACTATGATATTCATACAGTATCTTCTACTTTTATTCTCAAACAATAATAATAATCAAACAAACCATAAACTCATTCACTTTGTAAAAAAAAACACCAGTCAGCGCAATGTGACATACCCGGTTAAGCGCCCCGGTTTCTCACTTCGGTCTGGAAGGCATATAAAATAAATAAATACAGATAAAATAAATGTATTTAGGGTCTATCCACCCAGTTATATAAATGATTTTCAGTGGAGGACTTTAAATCCAAAGCGACAAGCCAACACTGTAGGCCCGACGCAACTCGACGACTATTCTCCGTGAGCGATAAACACAATAGATCAATATTTTAATAGAAAATATAGCAATCAGTGGTTTTAAGGACAGTGCCCCCCGAACACCCGCGGGTTCAATATAGGAATGTGTCTACGTTTGGTTGTTATACTCAGCGGAGTGATCGTTCCCCCTCCTTCGCGGACTCGACATGAAGCGCCAAGTCGCAGTTTAAATTTTGAAACAAGTTTACTCCCCCAGTCCGAGACAGGGTATAATGTGGCCCAGAGCCATGGCTCTGCTAATGTAAAGGCGATTCAAGAGAGAAAGTCCACCTCACGCAAAACACAGCTAGAAAAAAAGGGTAGTATAATTACTCCCCAATATAGAGGCGAGACCTGCAATCGTCGTAAGGGACACCTCCCCTGCCCTGACGACCGCACCATGACGACGACTGAAGGACCATGACAATACATTACGATGATAAAAACGATGACGACCACAACGTTGAAAAAAGCTCATTTCGAGCCCTACGCGTGGCTGGTATGAACAGTAGTAAGGTTTTCCTCCCCACCTCCCCTAGGCTAGATGTGGCGCATTTATGACCAAAACGGTTAACTCGCCCTTATCAGAATAAACTAAAAAATATATATTTTCAAGTTATCACTATTTTAATGTCATTTTCTTCAATTATAAAATTTTAAAAAATAGCAAAATTTAACAATAAAACAAACAATGTCAAACTCATTAAGTAAACGATATCAGGTTGGCGTTAATAAGACCTGCCCGGTTAAAGGCCCGTAGTTTCTCACGTTCGTCCTGGAATCCTCTTCGTTGCGTAGCACTCCAAATACGACGTTAACGTGACCCAAGCTGACACGATTATTAGTGATACTACAGCCAGCACAGCATCTTAGTCGGCAGCTACTACTGTTAACATGGGAAACCTAATTGGCATCCACTACTGCTCAATGGGTGCGCACTGACAGTGTGTCTGTCACGTATGGGCATTGATCTCACTCAAGAGTCAAAGTTGATGTCGACACGACTACGACCTAACAGGAGGTTCTGACCACCATGGACCCTTAGATCCTCACATCCTTACACCGTTCTGGGCCCGGGGTAGAATTTATGGCCCAGAGCATGGCTCTGCTGAATCGTAAAAGCCCGATCAAGAGAAAAGTGTCCCCCTCGCAAACATAAGGCTAGAAAGAGCGGAGTATCTACTCCCGAAGACTAGAGGTGAGCTTGGCAATCGGCGTCGGGGACCTTGTTATCCCACACTCCCTTGACACGACCCCGGGCGACGATGACAAACGACACAACGAACGATGACAAAGACGAATGAAGACCGGCGACGTGAGAAATCCCCCTTCCTCCCCTTACCCATGGCTGGTTCTGACCAGCATGCCCAACCCCCCTTAGGCTAGAGTGGTGCATACTGATCTAACGGTTGACGCGTCCTTAATTCAAATAAACCCAAAACCTTGGCTAGAGTGGTGCATTATAACCTCAACGGTTTTTACACGCCCTTATTCAAATAAGAAAAGGAAAAACAAATCCATCCAATCTAAGTCTCCTATTCTTGTCTTGTTTCAGGTTGTCAGAGGCTTCAGTGGATGTAGTCGCCAAACCAAGTTTTCCGGCGACTCAGGACAAACAGACGTGAAAGGTTCGTTGATTTGTCCTGTCTCAAATTGTTTTAAAACATTAAGAAGCACATCGGAAACGTGTCATGAACCGGAAGGTTGTGATTTAGTCTTCTATCATATGTTAACGGCGACAAACTACGTAATTAATAATTTACACACATTTTGCAGCATTTCAATTTTAGAATAAAATTACCGAACGATACCCCTCTTTGGCTATCTCGGTCATCATTATTATATATCTTAGTTTATTAACTTAGAAAAAAACATAATCATACAAACACCATAATTACAAATAACTTAACTTACAATGAACACAGGCCTGCGCAATATGACCTAACCGGTAAGAGCGCCCGGGTTTCGCACGTCGGGCTGAAAGTTCTTTAAATATTCAGAGTAATCTACGAGATACGTGTGCAAAGTTTAGTTGAGAATGTCTTACAAGCACGGAGTCTCTTCAATGCCTCACCAGGTAGCGTGCGAGTCGCAAGTATATCAGTAATTTACGAGATCACCTCTAACTCTGAGCAAGTAGAAGTCATACGTAGCGTGTGAGACTATGATGCGGGAGGTCACGGGCTCGAATCCCACCACCGGCAATCCTGATGAAAATTTTTCACGAGGTTTCTTCAGTAAGTTAAGCGAATGCCTGCGTTAGTGAGTCCTCTGGTAAACAGCCCTCGGGACATTCCCTTATCATATGGACATTAGCCCAGAATTAAACAATCATATCTCAGCTGGGGTATCAGGCCTACGGGCAGTGTTTCCTCAATTTAAATGAATTGAGGAACTTTTAGTATCAGTTACCAACAGCGCATAATAACATGCTTAGTTAACTACAACGGCCATCCTTACTTAAAAGTGCTTAATTCACCACGCTTTTAGTTAGCGTGAGAGTCGCAAGCAAACGTGTTAACTCTACTTCCAGTTTGAACAGAGCGCCGTATACTTTGTGTTCCGTCTGGTCTTGAGTTGAAACATTCAGTTAGAACATCAAAGGGTATGATGTCTTGAATCTCTCCCAATTTATATGACTACCTTCTTTACACGGTTCGTCGACAGACTTTCAAATCTCTCATTGAACCCAGGCAATAAGTAATTGATAAGTAAGGCATACTCGCAATGGTGCACTTCTGGCCACTGCTGGACATTGCCTGTCAAGCACGTGAAGGTGTCGAACCGTCAAGGGCAAACCGCATTGTGGTAATTCAACCTTAAAATTCACACATTTATTCATTTAATCTTTCCTTCAAATAACTTATTTCTCTTATGCTATTACTAACACCTTCTTTTCTTTTATTAAGTTATCAAACAATATAACAACTCAAAATTTCATTAAACTCTATCACAGGCGGCGCAATATGACCTAACCGGTTAATGCGCCCTAGATTCCCATGTTGCCGTATGTCTTCTATATCTTTCTGATGAACTAAATGTGCGTTTAAACGTGATCCACTCCTGGCAGATATTGTTTGATAATCGGCGTGTGCGAGGGTGGGGGTCAAACTTGATTCAAGTTTGAACATAAATAGTGTTCCGAATGAAATAGGACATTACTTGTAAACACTACATACCACTCCTACAGTCTTTTAGTTTATATACAATAAGCTAGTAAACCAAAACAACGTATTATTAAACTATTTTATAATTAACCACGTCTGGAGCCATACGGGGTAGAATTGGCCCAGTGAGACATGGCTCTGCATAATCGTAAAAGGCGAATTCAAGAGAAAAAGCCCACCTCGCAAACATCAGCTAGTAAGCGGGGAGTATATTACTCCCCGAACCTAGAGGCGAGCTCTGGCAATCGTCGAACGGGGACCTTGCCCCCTTCCCTTGACGACCCCCCGGCGACGATGACAATGACACAACGAACGATGACAAAGACGATGACGACCGTGACGTGAGAAACCCCCCTTTCCTCCCCTTCACCGTGGCTGGTTTCTGACCAGCATGGGCCCCTCCTCCCCCACCCCCCTTAGACTAGAGTGGTGCATTATGACCTAACGGTTGACGCGTCCTTAATCCAAATAAACCAAACTATATTGAGGAGGTTGTTGTGTAGGCCACACACGTCTGACTCACGGATACCTCTTAACCAGAGAAAAGGTTTAATGCCAGATGTGAATCATGTGATGTACCTTTAACCGTACATCATGTGATAGCAGAATGAACCAAATATTTCTCGATTTGGTTAATCGGGAAACACTCCCGTGGGTGTAATTGTTTTTATTTACTACAATTCAGAAATTAAAATTTCTGAATTGTTGTAAATATGAACCAAATATGATGCCTTGCGCACGCAATTTGATCTCTCCCCAATCATATGAAGAACTTCTACCATGTGATAACGGCGAAAAACTTTCTAAAAATTTCTCATTCAAATTTATAATATTTTTTTTCCCCAATCGTCCTCGTCGGGGACCTTGCCCCTTTCTCTTGACAACCACCCGGCGACGATGACAAAGACAATAACGATCGCGGGCGTGAGATTTCTCCCCCTGTCCTCTTCTACCCGTGAGCATGGGTATGGACTTTTGATTTACTCCAATTTAGGCATTCCAAAATTTTCGAAAAAGACTTTATGCCCA
>JAMZAV010013917.1:0-13962 GCA_024449915.1 Sweltsa coloradensis | reverse complement strand
GGATCCCATTGGAAAGAGAAAGTGTCTAAGGCGCAAGATACGAGGTAGTGGACAAGTGGCAAGATACGAAGAGTATGATAAGAAGAAGTAGGAGTAGAGAGCCTAAAGTTCAAGATGGGAAAGGAGCGACTACGATGGTATGGACATATAAGAAGAATGAAGAAGAATAGAATACCAAGAGCTTGGCAGGCCGGTGCTGATTCGGTGATGCCCAAGATAAATGGTGGAAACACCCCTTTACCCAACTAAATGTTGTTGGAAAAATGGCTGTGAAATAAAAAATAAATAAATAAATAATAATAATAATAATAATATGTTATATCGCAGACATTCACGGATCGAATATGCGCACATTGCATTTTCGGTTAGTCCGTGTGGTTATATGGATTGTTGTAGGTTTTCGCGGCCCATTGTATGTACAATAATCCAACCCAAGAACCTAGTGTTGTACATATCTATATTATTTTATTTTTATTATTATTATTATTATTATTATTATTATTATTATTATTATTATTATTATTATTATTATTATTATTATTATTATTATTATTATTATTATTATTATTATTATTATTATTATTATTATGAATATATGGTTTTTAAGCATAAGCCCGCTTTAAGGACATAGTTATTGATTCATAGCAGTTGTCGAAAAAGTTTGCCCCGACTGGGGTTCGAACCCAGAACCTCCGGCTTAACGTGCCATAGCTCTACCAATTAAGCTACCGGGACCACAGAACAAACCTTTAGGAAACTGCTATTTGTTGTGACTGTTGACTTACATGACATATAAATCCAACAGAAGACGGCAATGTAGCTGTCAAATCTGAAAGATTGCATGGATAAATTCAATCACATCTCATCTCCCATGAGTTGGGTAGTATGAATATATGGTTTTTAAGCATAAGCCCGCTTTAAGGACATAGTTTTTGATTCATAGCAGTTGTCGAAAAAGTTTGCCCCGACTGGGGTTCGAACCCAGAACCTCCGGCTTAACGTGCCATAGCTCTACCAATTAAGCTACCGGACCCCAGAATAAAACCTTTAGGAAACTGCTATTTGTTGTGACTGTTGACTTACATGACATAAATCCAACAGAAGACGGCAATGTAGCTGTCAAATCTGAAAGATTGATTGATTGATTTGATTGAATTATCCATGCAATCTTTCAGATTTGACAGCTACATTGCCGTCTCTGTTGGATTTATGTCATGTAAGTCAACAGTCACAACAAATAGCAGTTTCCTAAAGGTTTGTTCTGTGGTCCTGGTAGCTTAATTGGTAGAGCTATGGCACGTTAAGCCGGAGGTTCTGGGTTCGAACCCCAGTCGGGGCAAACTTTTTCGACAACTGCTGTGAATCAATAATAATAATAATTATTATTATTATTATTATATAATATAATAATAATAATATATATTATTATATAATTATTTATTATTATTATTATTATTATTATTATTATTATTATTATTATTATTATTATTATTATTATTATTATTATTATTATTATTACTAGGAAGAGTTTTAGATTGGTTTCGCAGTTATCTTGAAAATCGCTCGTACAATGTTAAAATAGGCAATACATATAGTCAGTCTAACAAGTTTATAACAGGAGTACCTCAAGGGTCAATTCTAGGGCCACAATTATATGTTATATAAGTAAATGATATTGGCAAGTATTTGAAAAATTGTATATAAATATTGTATGCGGATAATTTGGTGCTTCAGTCATTCCATAAAGAATATAACGTGGCGACCAAATTTATGAACGATTATTTAAGTTTTTGCAAGGCTGGACCCATGATAGGGAACTTGTTATCAACGTTCAAAAGACCAAAATTATTCACATGTGCACACCATTAAATTTTGAAAAGAACGTGGCAATTAGCGTTATATTTCATGAAACTGCTTGCTTGCATATGAGGGCTGGGGTCGATTTTGATTGTGAATGTACTCAACAGTTAGAATCCATGACGAGCCATATGTATGATCGATCGAAATTTCTCATGGAAGCCCCATATTGATTATATTTGTACAAAACTTCGGTCGTGTGCACATCAACTTAAACCCTGTAATACCCGATGAGATGACACGCTAAGATTAGTTTACATTTCTCTAGTTGAATCTGTATAAAGGTATGCTTTGCTGTCATGGGGTAACGCTTCTGTTTCGACTTTCGAATATGACCATGCTAATTAGACTACAAAACTCGATAGTTAAGATTATACCTCAAACGCTTGCATAATGTTCTCAACGAAATTGAAGACGTCTATAGGACTTGCTATATATTACCGGGAAGAGAATTGAATTACCCTACTACAGGCTGGTTTTGAAGTACTTTAACGATACGAAATATAAAACACCCCGTGTGCATGATAAAGGAACTGGATAGACTTGGTAGCCAAAACAAGTTTGTAGTACCATTAACAACGAATAAACATGGTGATCGCTGCTTGCGTTTCATGGTACCAAGAGTTTTTAATTAATTGATTCCTGAAATTTTAACATTATATAAAATATCCTTGATTAAGTTTCACCCAAAATCATTTAACAACGAGAACCTTTTTAAAGAACTGTAATGATTTTTTTGTAAACTTACGCCTTTTGAGAACTATTTTTTTCTTTCCTTTTCATTTTTCTTTTTTTGTGAACGCACATCTTGTGTGTGTGTACTGTGTAATAAATTTACCTGATGTAATAAGTTATTAATAATTTCATTTTTGCCTGTGTTATTTTCAGATCATTTTGATGTTTATTGTATTTCCTTAGGTCTCTGAGTGTACTTTGTAATTGATATTATTGTATTATTGTTCTATATTTAGTCATATTGTAGAATGTTCCAACGGCCTTCAGCAATGAGCTCAAACATATGTTATTTTATCACATTAATGTGACCCACTGTTAAGCCTCCGGGCTTAGTGGGACAATGTATGCTATGGTTTTACTCGATGTTTTGCTAAATAACAATAATTATTATTTTTGTATTAATAATGTAATTTAATGTTAATGTTGTAATGTATTGTTTAATGTATATTTAATAATAATTATTATTATTTTTATAATAATAATAAAAATAAAATAAAATAAATTAATTAATATTAATTATTAAATTATTATCATCATCATCATCATCATCATTATTAGTAAATTATTAAAATTATTTCCGGATTATTATAAAATTCATGTGTGCATCAATCAACCTCATTGTTATTTGATATGGTCTAGAAAGAACTCTGCATTCACGCAAGAAATTACCCCCCAAAGAGCCTAAACGATGAACGCGGCAAGCCTCTTAGAACAAATACGCTTCCCACCTAAAAACTTCGTGCTAATGTAGACGCATAATCTTAACTGTGGCAAAATCCTCCAGTCTCAACTGTAAGTGAGACAAATTGTACGTAAATTCGATTCAAGAGGAAGTTAGGGAAAATGTTCTATTTAACACTCGAATGAGTGAGCTGTGAAAAAGATTTACATAGGATTATTTACTAACTAGCTTTTCTCGCCTCTCGGATCCCTCTTCCGAAAACTTTGCTCCCTCGCCCTGAATATTTTAATTGGCAACCCAACCAAACCCATCACTAGCAGAAACTAAGACCCCATGCACGCCCCCCCCCGCCCGCCCCCCCCCCGCCGAGCCCTTCTGCTCCCTGCAACAACTTGCCACGCTTAGGTTTAGTCTGACTTCCAGTTGTCCGCGGAAAACTAATAAGTTTACACGCACGTCCAAACCAACTAGGCCCCCGGCCCTCAACCCGTAGCCAACGCTAGCACACCTGATACACGAACTATTAACAAGCAAAACGCTTGCGAAATAAGCACTGTCTTTTATATTAATATATATATATATATATAATAACAATAATAATAATAATAATAATAATAATAATAATAATAATAATAATAATAATAATAATAAAAATAAAAATAATAAAAAAAATCATCGTACTTCAATATGTATGTAAGTTAAACCAGAGTCGATAAAGAAGTTTTTCAACGGGGAAACTTCTTTATCGACTCTGGTTAAACCAACGTAAACGAAAGCTCTTACACTGTGACATAATCCATTTCGCTTTAGCAGCAGATATGGTAAATTTAAAATAAATTATTAAAACAACAAAATCAACAACAACCTCAAAAATGTGATTATTTATAACAAGTTAATTTAAAACTTCACCATAACGAAGCATTTATAAATGTTTTTAAATGTATTCATACAGATTAACAAACATGATAATATGTTGATTAAAAACAAATTATTACTTTTGTGAAGGAAGTAAAGCTATGTCAGTCAACAAGTTATTTTATGAGTTTCTGTAATTTGGCCCGAGTTCCTATACTCTCAGTGTACTCCCCGGAGAGGCAACCATACACACACAATACACCGGACGACATGCAGCAGTGAACAAATGAACGCTGGACATTGCACACAGAACTAGAACTAGATGCCAAGTCTGTTATCACCACATTATGTGGGTGCAATTATAATAAGTTTGCACGACCGGGGCTTCAACTAAGCTCACTCGAGTAGAAAGACAACAGTGAATTAATTAGGTAGGAAGTGCCAACTTTGAGTTGAAGCAAACAATTACTAGATAGCTGAGGTCTGGTGCATACTCGAATCAAATATAATACACGTAGTCCCCACTGCAATATAAGCAGTTGTTTCATATCATCCTCGGGATACAATATAATACACTTAGTCCCCACTGCAATAAGTAGATGTTTCATATACTCAGGACACAATAAGGTGACCAGACGAACCGGTTTTACCGGTACAGTACCGTTTTCAGAACACTTGTACCGGTGTCCCGAGAGACTCATTAAAGAGACGTATTTGTACTGGTTTGCAATTTTGGAGGGGAAATGTCAGTAGCGTGTGGAAGGATAAAGTTTTACTTAAAAAAAAACTCTGTTAAATACTGTTATAACATTTAAATAGTTCTTCCACTTCCAAGAAGATAATTTATTTTCTCTAGGGGTGTGCTAATATAATGCAATGATTTTGGTGGAGGTGCCGGGTCGCGCTCGAGTGTGAAAACGTAAATATCGTTATCTATTCTTGGCGTTACCTTACCAACCCTGAAAAATATCCATAAAACTCACTTCAGTCTTTTGAAACAAATTTGTGCTCTTTTTGGAACTTTTGAACTTTTTTGCGCAATTAATAAAAATATGTCACTATAATGTTTGTATCAATATTTTCATGTAATACCACTTACTACTGAATTATATGTCATAGCCTATGTCTAATAACATTTATGCTTTAACATTAAAATGATCTTTAGAGAGATTACATTGTTAAAACAATTAGATGTTACTCTTTCACTTTTGGAGCCAATATAGGCCTATAGACATATCAACAAATAAAATTAATATTGAACATAATTGAAAAAAATATATAGTCGAAGAGTAATAGTGAAATTTTTTTTAAAAAAAGAGGAAGTTCTCGGACTCGACTTAAAAAAAAAACTCCGGACTTGAACACCCCTAATTTTCTCAGTCATTATTTGCATTGATTTTGTTTATAGATAATGAAAAATCAAAATGTATTAATCATATAACTGAACTTCGTTTTTTATTAATTACTTACCTACACTAATTATTTCGTTGTAAAGACAAAATGTCTTAAAAGTTAAATCATCATTCGCGAACGCTTTTTTAGTCGCGTTGATGGATGAGCGTTTTTAATAAGTTTCTAATTTGCGTGGGATCTCTTTATTTTTGCAAGTTCTTTTTGAACGCATTTTAGATGATTGTTGTTAAGTTTCTAGGTTGCTTGTTAATTGTTATTATATAACTAAAAAAACTTATATTACAACCTTTATTTCTATGAATTCTGGATATCTTTTCCAACTTTTTCTTTTAAAAGGCAATACATCACCATAACCCTAAACGTCCATGTAAAATATAAACGTTGTAGCCCAACCCGTTTGGTCAAAATCGGCCCAAATGTCACGAAAATATCGCACTAAAAATCGAAAAAATATCATAAAATACAATATTTATAAGAAATATATCTTCGATTGTACCCAAAAACGTGGCAGGTCTAAGTTCATAGATTTCGAAGGTTCCCTCCAATTTCCATTAAGATTGCATATGCCGTTTGCCCGGTAGATGCCCGGTAGAGAGCGAACAAACAGACAAAAAAAAACACCCGAGCTAATTTTTTTGGGGGCGGTCAGTGATATTGAATATTGAAGTCTTCGCTTCGCTCATCCAATTATACAAATTCAATGCATTTTCAATTATCTTTATTATTATTTATTATAACTTCATTAGTATGATACCCTCATCAATACATTACACACATTATTTTCTGCCGAGAGCTTGTACTTTTTTGTACTATCATTTTTAAACCACTAGATACAGATTTTTTGTTTGACAGACAAGACAGTTTTACATAGTTTTTGTTTTTAATTGTTTTGCTGTTTTTTTTTCCGTTGCTATGCTTATTTTGTACGATTTTTTTTTTATTTGAATTGTTTGTTAAATTTTAAACCTTATAGAAAAAGGGTCATTAGTTATTTTGTGACTGATAATATATGAGGTCGGATATTGATAATTCATTTAAAAGTTCAACCATTGTTAATTTTAATCAAAGACAATTCATGATAATTAATTTCTGCGTCTATTAATGTGTGTATAGTAGTTTCGCAGCAAGTAGGCCGATGCACGCGGTTTCGGCAGTCAATGAGCGATCAGCATTTTACATTGGGGACCGCTGATTGGCTGCAATTCACCCGCTGGTGACGTCAGCATAGGCTTACTTGCTTCGGAACAATACTCACTTGTTTACATATCAACAAAATTTGAAAAGTGTTCTCTTTTATATTTTGCAACGCACAATTTTTTCCTTTCGCCTCTTTATATCTTTACAAGATAGTCCATGAGCCAGCTAATCCAAACAACCCCCCCCCCCCAGCCCCCGCCGGGGCGGAAGGTTTGACAGTGGTTTCGAGAAGCTATTTATATTACATTTCGATTTTTAATTGTAAGCCATCATGACTTTGGTGGGTGTACCCCAGGAGTGACCAAACATTTTTGTACCAAAATGAAAAATATTTATTTTGAGTCAACTATAATGCAAACGATCTGGTTCTACTTCATAATATCATTTCAATTAACTATTGTGAATTTTATAAACAAACTTTAGGGAGATATCATTACTATATCCGGAGATAGCATCCTATGCTGTTTTGGACAACATGGAAATGTTTCGTTCAAATATGGGAATGTGACTGTTCAAATGAAAGGTCTTGATGAGTAGATTTAAAAAATGTTATTTTATGTAAATGCTTATCATGCATTTTGGGTCAAAATCGTAAAACAAACGCTTTAAAAAAAAATAGCTGTGGCAAGCCGCATGCCATAATCTTAAAATATGGTCACACCGTTTAATGTTTTGTTTATATTCAGTTTAAATAAATATTGATAGCATAGTTTTTATGTATTTCGATAGAAAATTATGTATTCGTTTAATTTTTATTGTTTAAAAGTTCCTAAAATGTGGTATTATTCATGCAATTGCTGAATAAATTGCATGTATACTACCTTGTTTTCGTTAAAATATTCTATATAAGTTTTCTGTATTATTAGATTAATTATAATTAATCAACTGCATCATTTAATCATAAAAGAGGCAATCGGTATTGATGCAAAGATAAACATAAGATGGCTACCATATTTATCATACAATCACATTTTCAGTCTGATATAAAATATAGGTAAAATTTCCCCGTGCAAATCCGTACAATACCAATTATTACAACAAAATCGACAGAAGTTAATAGTTTCTGTTACTTTCGATTATGTTATAAGCGAGATTCATATTTTGTTATCGTCAATGAATTTAAATTTATTGATGTCTATAATAATACTGTTTGCGCCTATTATATTTGTATAAAATCGTCGCTTTGTTTGGTATCAATTGCATTTTCATCTTTTCATTTGGTTTTGAGTCGAGTCGTTTGTCATGTGATTTAGTTTAGCCAATCACGTTCGTTTTCTGTTTATTTTCCGTTGTATTCGCATATCGCTCATCTCTAGTTTAGTTCGCGACGGTCTGTCGTCTCTGAAAGGTCGCACTCTTGTTATCTTCACTCTCGCCCATATTTGGGCAAAGCCAGTATATTACGCTCTCGTACTCTGCACTGTGTTTGTAGTGACTTCGCCTGTGTTGTGACATTATTAACCGCTACGGTTTGCTATTTCTTTACTTCTCACTTCTCTACTCTTCCAACTGGCCAGTTCTGTAACCCTATCCTGTCTCCCACGACGTCTGTGCTTTGACGTCGCGACGCCCCAAAGGAAGTTCAACACCATCCGAACCAAGGACGTCGGGGAAAAACCTTACCGTCTCAGGAAGTATTCACGCTTACATGTAAGCTATCATTTCATTGTTATTTCATATGTTCCTCCTCTTTAATTAAAATTACAGTCCACTTAAATTACAGTCCACTAAAATCTCGGTAGGCATCTCGGCCTAAACAAACACATTTGATTCAAAGGACCAGGATGTAATATACTCGGCATTATTTTGTTGTGTTATTCGTAGCAACATTATAAAATGCTCACAAGCAGTTTATTATACACAAAATCTTTTTCTGACAACATTTTAGTAGACCGTGAACCGCTGTCCAAATAATTGATGTTATAATAATATTATTATTTATCATTTACTATATTTTCTTGCTTAGTGTTAATTGTCAAAAAAAACATTAGTGGTCTGTTGTGTCGAATTATCATTTAACTCAGTTACTAGATTAACGCCCACTGCGACCCTGTATCAGAACTGAATTAGCACTAGGAAAACGCTCAGTTGGACGCGTTGTTGAGCGAGCACCGGTACGTGCAACACGACCCGAGTACGACATGCCCATAATGTTATATACCAATAAGTCTTTAAGGTCTTGACCAATTTAGCTAAAAATTTGTAAATTAGGAGAGAATGGATAAAATCCACCGCCATCTAGAGGACCTTTACATCATTTCTTTGGGAAAACTATTTTACTCTTGATTTCTTCTAGGTGGCAGTACATAGTGACCAGAATTCTTGTGCGACTTTGCGTTGCCCTGGTAACGTTACTTTTGATAAAATGTAATTTCTATCTACACTACTTATCGGATCAAAATAAAATTAACATATTCGTGACCAGACGGACATTCTAAATGATTTGGCTACCTCAGATTTTGTCGCCGTTTAGTTTAAAAAAAAAACTTTAGATTAACTTTAATGTAACTTTATAACTTTTTGAACGATTTTGCCACAAAACTAATGGCATTCAATCGGAAACGAAACTTGCGGATGGTCAAAATTTCAACTCGATCCGAGCCTCCGTTCGACCGCTATCATGAGCCAAAAAAGCTGCACGACTTTCCGTTGCCATGGTAACGGGCCTTTGTTATAATGTAATTTCCATCTACACTACTTATCGGATCAAAATCAAAATAACATATTCGTGATCGGACGGACATTCTTAATGATTTGGCCACCTCAGATTTTGTCGCCGTTTAGTTTGAAAAAAAACTTTCGATTAACTTTAATGTAACTTTTTAACTTTTGAACGATTTTGCCACATAACTATACAGCAACCCGCCTAGGTGGTATGTACATGTGTGCAAAATTTCAGGTCGATCAGAGAAACGGTGCGACCTGTATCGAAGCAGTAACAGAAAAAAAAACAGACATTCGAGCCATAAGAGTCAAGTGGAGACGCTCGCTTCGCTCGCTCAATAAGCATAAGAAACACATTAAAAAAAGGAATACCATGTGTGTTTGTTTGTGCGTGTGTGTGTGTGTGTGTGCTTTACGCATTATTATGTAGATATCTAGGTAGAAAAAGTGTGGCGAGCGACAGTAACCACAGATTGCTTCTCGTTTGTTAAATAATTATTTCAAAATTCATATCTAGCTTCGTTCATCATTAAAACAAGGAAGCTTCGCAAACGCTTTTTCATGCGCGTTGTTGGATGGGCGTAATTTTTTTAAATGAAACAAACGTAAAATTGCGATTTTCATGAGAAATAAATTTTCGACTACGCTCAAATTTCAGACGAATATAGTAATTCATAAAATTAAGGTTCCGTGAAAAAACCATTACAATCGGATAAAGCATGTAAGGATGTGATGTGGATGTGTGTGTAGCATGTAGGTGTTACTAGAAAAAACGCTCAGTTGGACGCGTTGTTGAGCGAGCACCGGTACGTGCAACACGACCCGAGTACGACATTCCCATAATGTTATATACCAATAAGTCTTTTCGGTCTTGACCGATTTAGCTGAAAATTTGTAAAATAGGAGAGAATGGATAAAATCCACCGCCATCTAGAGGACCTTGACATCATTTCTTTGGGAAAACTATTTTAACTCTTGATTACTTCTAGGTGGCAGTACATAGTGACCAGAATTCTTGTGCGACTTTTCGTTGCCATGGTAACGTTACTTTTGTTAAAATGTAATTTCTATCTACACTACTTATCGGATCAAAATAAAATAAACATATTCGTGACCGGACGGACATTCTAAATGATTTGGCTACCTCAGATTTTGTCGCCGTTTAGTTTTAAAAAAAAACTTTAGGTTAACTTTAATGTAACTTTATAACTTTTTGAACGATTTTGCCACAAAACTAATGGCATTCAATCGGGAACGAAACTTGCGGATGGTCAAAATTTCAACTCGATCCGAGCCTCCGTTTGACCGCTATCATGAGCCAAAAAAGCTGTGCGACTTTCCGTTGCCATGGTAACGGGACTTTGTTATAATGTAATTTCCATCTACACTACTTATCGGATCAAAATAAAAATAACATATTCTTGATCGGACGGACATTCTAAATGATTTGGCCACCTCAGATTTTGTCGCCGTTTAGTTTGAAAAAAAAACTTTCGATTAACTTTAATGTAACTTTTTAACTTTTGAACGATTTTGCCACAAAACTATACAGCAACCCGCCTAGGTGGTATGTACATGTGTGCAAAATTTCAGGTCGATCAGAGAAACGGTGCGACCTGTATCGAAGCAGTAACAGAAAAAAAAAAAAAAAAAAAAAAACAGACATTCGAGCCATAAGAGTCAAGTGGAGACGCTTGCTTCGCTCGCTCAATAAGTCGAATAATTTTTAAAAATCGAAAAAAAAATTAAATTGCGATTATCACGAGAAATTTTTTTCGATTGCGCTCAAATTTCAATCGAATATATAAATTCATAAAATTAAGGTTCTGTGAAAAAATCATTACAATCGGATAAAACATGTAGGTGTTTAGCCGAAGAAAGTTTAAAAATCGAAAAAAATCGTAAAATGTCGATTTTCATGAGAAATAATTTTTCGATTATGCTCAAATTTCACACGAATATATTAATTGTTAAAATAAGGTTCTGTACAAAAATCATTACAATCGTATAAAGCATGTAGGTGTTATAAGCCGAAAAACTGTTTTTTAAATGGAAAAAAATCGTAAAATTGCGATTTTCATAAGAAATCATTTTTTGATTGCGCTACAAAAACGTGGAAGCTCTAAGTTCAAAAATTTCGAAGGTCTCCAGGAAATTCCATCACAATTGGAGTATTGGTTTAGCCGGAATCGTGTTAACAGACACACAAAAATACGAAAAAAAAAGAAAAAAAGAAAAAAAACATTCCAGATTTTTTTCTCCAGTGTAGTGGAATGGAATCTTCGCTTCGCTCGCTTCTCTCGCTACGCTCATCCAATTACTAGGAAGCTTCGCAAACGCTTTTTCAGGCGCGTTGTTGGATGAGCGTAATGATGGTGCAATGAGCTGCCATGTGTTGATGAGAAATAATTTTTCGTTTGCGCTCAAATTTCGCACGAATATATTAATTCATAACATTAAGGTTCTGTTAAAAAATCATTACAATCGGATTAAGCATGTAGGTATTATAAGTCCAATAATTTTTTTTTCATTTAAAAATCGTAAAAATTGCGATTTTCATGATAAATAATTTTTTTGATTGCGCTCAAATTTCACACGAATACATCAATTCATGAAATTAAGGTTCTGCTAAAAAATCATTTCAATCGGATAAAGCAGGTAGGTGTTAAAAAGTCGATTTTTTTTTTAAATCGAAAAATTGGTAAAATTGCGGTTTTCATGTGAAATAATTTTTCGATTAGCTCTCAAAAACGTGGCAGTTCTAAGTTCAGAAATTTCGAAGGCCTCAGAAAATTTCATCCAATTGGAGTATCGGTTTAGCCGAAATCGTGTTTACAAACAGACAAAAATACAAAAAAAAGAAAAAAACAAGAAAAAAAAACATTCCGGATTTTTTTCTCTAGTGTAGTGGAATGGAGTCTTCGCTTCGATCGCTACGCTCATCCACCAATTTAGAAGTTAAAAAATCCATCCCGATCGGGTTCTAAACCGAGTTCGGAGACTCGGAGTCCTGTTTAAAACTTTTCTCTAGTTAAATTAATTTGGTTTACAACTAGGAAGCTTGTCAAACACTTTTTCAGACGCGTTGTTGGATGAGCTTAATTTTTTTTTAAACGAAAAAAAGCGTAAAATTCCGATTTTAATGAGAAATAATTTTGCGATTACGCTCAAATTTCACACATATATATATATTCATAAAATTAAGGTTCTGTGAAAAAATCATTAAAATCGGAAGCATGTCGGTGTTATAAGTCGAATAAATTTTAAATTCGAAAAAAATTGTAAAATTGCGATTATCATGAGAAATAGTTTTTCGATTCCGCTCAAATTTCAAACGTATAAATCAATTCATAAAATTAAGAATCTGAAAAAAAAATCATTTCAATCGGGTAAAGCATGTAGGTGTTATAAGTAGAAGAAATGTAAAAAATCGAAAAAAAATCGTAAAATTGCGATTATCATGAGAAATAATTTTTCGATTACGCTCAAATTTCACACGAATATATTAATTCATAAAATTAAGGATCTGTGAAAAAATCATCACAACTCGCTACGCTCATCCAATCAAATTATGCACATTTATATAATTTATACATATATTTTTGTATTATTGACCAATTTTATTTTTGTAGTGTAGGTCTTACATGTTTTTTATTTCGTTAATTAATATACTTGGCAGCTTTTACTTTCTAACAATAGTTGAAAAGTCCCCTAATCTCCGCTCCGTGCGTCTTGAGATGTAGTGCCAAAAGGGCGTAAGTGACATTTTTAAAATTTTGTATGCACCTTTTGACATCCAAATGTGTGATATACGTACTACACAACTGTTAAACACGTCCCTGAGCTATACTACGTGAATCTTGAGATGGTGGCACAAGTGCAAAAGTGACAAAAGTATAATATTTTGAATTTAAATGCAATTTTGACATTCAGCTGTGGTATTGTTATGTATTGATGTTACGATTCAGTTGAAAACATTCTTATCTCTACCTGCTCACTATAGCCAGTGATTGCAAACTAAATCCGAAATTAAAATGGTACTTTTACGTAACTCATAACTTATTGAATTCAGTACACAATTTCAAGGGTTTCACCAAAGGTTTGATTCACCAAAACAATGGTACTCAAAACAATACAATTTAAAAATCGCGCTCACGTCGCCCTCCTAGTAAGTGCCACCATCCCTCGTCAAAAGTATTAAGCTTGTCGAATTACAGTTTATGTCAAAACAAGAAATGAAATTTCGGAAAAAAATGTCACTTACGCCCTTTTGCCACCTTATCTAAAAAAACACGTGATAATGATTAGGGACGTGTCAACAGTGTTGCAATTTGTATACTTTATTACAAAAATGTTCATGAAAATTATAAATATAATATTTTTGTCACTTACTCCCTTTTGCCACAATATCTCAAGACGCACGCGGCGGAGCTTAGGGGACTTTTCAACTATTGCTAGTAGCTAACCTGAGCCTGTGTACAAAATTTTTACTTTCGGGAAATTTTGTTGGGTAAAGTTTCCACTCCCCGGGCTATTTTGGACACACCTATTGGGGTTTT
>JAMZAV010013916.1:0-15113 GCA_024449915.1 Sweltsa coloradensis | reverse complement strand
TTTCATTAGCATTTTTAATTTTTGGATTTGAAGAGTAAGTGAATAGTTAGATGAGGGGCGGAGCGCTGAGGATACAATTTCAAGAAATATGACACTTCCTGATTCGTGGTAGTACGTGAAAATCACCCCAAATTGCTAAAAAAGATTGCGCTAAAATTTTAAAAACAGATTTTGGTACGATTTTACTGGAAACGCAACAAATTCAGCTAGTTTTCATTGAAATTTTAAAACCCACAAGAAATAATAAATTAAAAAAATAGGCTGCTAATGTGTGGAATTTATTTTAACGACAATGGTTTTGTTTAAAAAATTATTTTTTTTTGGGAAATTCCAGCAAATAATATTCCATTTCCATGCCATCTCGGTTTTGAGAAATTTGGGCAAATTACTCTTTTAACATGAAGATTGATCGTGGAAAATTTTGTATGAGGGTATTTGAATGCATTCCTGGTTGAAAAAAAAAAAGTTAAAAATGTAAATTTTTTTTTTAAACCCCTATTAGAAAAAGTATTTTTTTTAATTAAAAAAAAAAAAAGTTTTTTGTTAGATGTTTTTACATGACAAAAAAAATTTGGGGATGGGATGGCATTGGGATCATGTATTTCACGGGGGTCTGCACCAAAATGTGTTTATTGTGTCATTTTTACCTTCCTTTTTTTTTTTTTCAAAAAAAATTTTTTGGGGAAATTTGAATTGCACTACAAAGGGAAAGGTAAGAATGACAAATAACACACTTTTGGTGCAGTGATTTACAGACCCCAATCCCACCCCACCAAAAAAAAATTGAATTGTAAAAAACATCTATCCCCAAAAAATGCTTTTTAAAAATTTTTTTTTTTTTAAATATTTTTCTCGTGGGGGAGGTTTTAAAACAAATTTAGATTTTTTACAGGTTTCACAATCGGGAAGCATTCAAATACTTTAATTTTAAAATTTGCAAAAAAAAAACTCGAAAATTTAAAAAAAAATATTTTTTCACAAAAAAAAGGTACGCCGCCCCGGCGTCCCCCAAATTTTAGTTTTTGAGCGGGACGTTACTCGAAAACTAACCCCCCAGGAAAACAAAATTTTCCCCCGATCAATTACATATTAGTAAGAGAGATTGCCCAAATTTCACCAAATCGGAAAAATGGTCAAGTTTTTTTTTGATCGGCTTGGTTTTGGTTTTACATGGAATGACCCCCTTGTTATTTTTCGTCGTGAAAAATGAAATGCCCAAGGTGTATGGGAATCTTGCACGCTAAAGGGTTTCCCCCAAAACCCAGAGGCGGGGAGTTTGAAAAAAAACCTTGAAATTTTTTTAAAAGTTTTTTTGTACTGGCTATTTTTTCCATAGAAATTGTCAAAGATTATAGATTCCCACGGGCCTTATAGGTATTTAAAAAAACATGTTTAAAATTTTTTTAAAAATACAACCCATAAATTACAAATTCTTTTGGGACCAGGGGATTAAAAACCCTGCACTCCACTTTTGGGGGTATAAGGGGCAGTGGCTTTTTTGTCCCTTTAAAAAAGGGTCAGTTGGGGCAAGTGGTTTAAATTTTTTGTTTTTTCAAACAAATTTTTTCTCGGGAAGAACTCCCCAGGCCCAAAAAGGGTTCAAATTTGGGAATCTCCCAAATGTTATGTATAAATGCAAAGCAATTTTAAAGTAGAATGTTTTTTTAATAATTATTATTATTAGTAGAATTTAAAATTTTGCCACAGAAATATAGTTTAATTCAAAAGTCCCTAAAAAGTACCTACCTACACGTTGTTCAAAATAACTTTAAAATTTTCCCCCGGTGAAAAATGTAAAATATTGTTATTTGTTGTTGCCAAAAAAAATTTAAATTGAAAAATTTTGGGTTTTAATTTAAATCAGTTAAAAAAAATTTGAGTAAAAATGTAAAAAAGTGCAGAAAATTTTTCCAATAAATTTTTTTTAGCATATTTTTGCCATGCTGTCGATTAGCAAAGATTTTCGCCCCTCGAAATTTTTTCCGGGCCCCTCAGGTTTTACACGGGGTGGGGGTAGGGGCCCATTTGCCCCCTTGGTACCCTACGCGGGGGCGGGTCCTCTCGGGTGTAGGCGGAGCTACACGTGGTTTCTGAGGCATTTGGGCAAAAATAGGGCTAGCCAGCGCTGCCCCGTGTGGGGCCATCATAGGAACGTTCAGGGGGATGCGGCGGCCCGGGGGCTGCGATAATTTTTTTTAAATAGGCCCACTCTTGACTCGAATTTATTGTTGGCACGGGAAAAAAAAATAAAGATTGTAATTAAATAATTCCAAAAATATTTTTTATTATTTTTGCCCGGGCTAAAAAAAGAAAATTGTGGTGGGGCCCCAGCCCCCCCTGCCCCTACGCAGGAAGTTTTGGGCGCCTTGGCGATTTCTGACTATGGGAAAAAACCCCCAAAGCCCTTGTTAGACAAAGTTTAGCGTATCATTTTGTTTGTAGGCCTTTTCCGGGAAAAATCTGCATACAAGTTGATTTTTATAAAAATAGGGTAAATAAAAGGGGTTTTTTTTTTTTTTAAGTTAGGTTTGGGATAAGGGGGGCGCAAATGTTAGGCCCCTAATCCCTTTTCCCCCAAACCCGGGGATTGGGAAACCCCGATCCTTTACCCTTTTGGGGGAAAGGGCGCCCCTTTGCCAAAATAGACTAGGAAAAAAGCCCCCAAAACCATTGGGAAACGACTCCGGGGAGCGGAAATCATGTTTTTAGTTTCCCCGGGGAACATCTGCATAAAATTTGTTGATGGGTTAAATAATAGGGTTTTTTTAATTTTATTTGGAAAAGGGGCACTAAAACTGTAAGGCCAAATGCACCACTCTACCTAGATAGGTTGGGGTGGAAAAGCCCCAAATGCTGTTAATCCGTCTTAGGTAGAGGGGGAAAAAAGGGAAAAGGTTCCCGGGAAACCAACACAGGTTACTCACTGGTCTATCAAGTTTTGGCGTTTCCCTATTAGACACCATTTCAAATGCTCAGCAAAATGCTAAGTCAAAATGAAAATCATTTTACCTCGGGAAACCATTTTCCCACCACCAAATCGAGAAATAACCATTTACATTGTGCAACTGTGTTAAATTTCACACTTAATTGCGGCCCTTTGAAAAATCCCCCCTGGGGTAGGGTCATACGTACTGCCACAGAGAAAAGTAATAATGGCATTTGATTTTCATTAAACGAGGGAGCGGAGCGACTGAGTGCTCCATTAACTAAAAGGGCTCTCATTCTGTATTCGGGGTTTCTGTACTCGAAAATCAGCCGAACGCAAAAACAGATTTCCCAAAAATTTTTAAACAGACATGGGTAAGTTTACTGAAACTGTTAACAAAATCAGCTAGATTCATTCGATTTAATCCTACAATAAATTAAAAGGGGGTTTTTTAATATCGATAGTTTTTTTGTTTAGTAGCGTTTGGGGGACGAAATTTGTGGCGGCAGGCCTAGTGGTAAGCATTTAGCCTACCCCGGGGGGTTTGGGGTTCGATCCCCGTCGTTAAATTTTTTTTAAAAATTTTATTAACCCAATATTACTTTTGGGGGGGTTTTTAAATGGGAAATAAAAAAAGGTGTTTTTGTTTTTTTTGGGAAATTTGTAATTTTTTACGTAATATGTTTTGAACACGTTTCGCTTTTTTGAATTTTCAATTTAAACAGGGAACGAAAAAAGTCTTTTTTTAAACGAGTGGTGAGAAAGGGTTTTTGGTCCCCGGGGAAAAGGGAACATCCCTTTCCTCCCATATACCAAGGCTGGATTTAGCCCTATGGGGAATGATACTGGGGTTTATTACACAAAATGGGTGACCATATTTAAATATAAAATCCAGGACAAACTATAAAAGGAAAAAAGGGGTGGAATAAACGAAAAAAGGGGGGTTTGGGGGGGGGTTTAGCCCCCCATAACAGCGGCGCAGGCGTTTTTTTTTTAAAAAATACGGTTTTTGACGGGTTTTAAGTGTTTTAGAAAGTTCGGGTATTTTTGTCTAAAAACCAAATGCGCGATTTTCTCAAAGTTGGCTTTTTTAAAAACACGGGTTAATTTGATGGGCAATTTATTCCGATTTTCCCCCCCCCGGGCAAGTCCGGAACCCGAAGTTTTACACCACACCTTTTAGCCCCCTAAAAATATTTCACCATTACGGGAAAAAGTTTTTTATCATTTGTTTGGATGTCAGTTGAAACAGACACAAAATGGGATTTTTTAAAAATCCATTTAATTTCTCCATAACAGACGGGCCAAAACATTGCACGCTTTTGCTTCCGTTTTGGTTTAGCACAACTGAATTTTCTCGATTTTTTTTAATTTAAATTGCAATGTGAAATCTGTTGAAAAAAACTAGGGTTGTGAGCCACATTGTGGTCGCATGCACGCCTTCTTTTGTCGTTTATATAAGTTCTTCCTTACCTGCAGTTTTGGTTTTTGAAGAAATCGTTCTTTTTGCTCCTTGCCCCAGGGGTTGTTGAGTGACTTTTGGTTTTTTATTTTCATATCTCGTTAAGCTTTCGGCCACCGTGCGCGATGGAAAATTGATCACATTGAGTACAGCGGACGTCCGTTTCGTCATTTGGTCAAAATTGTTTAATGCACGGAAATCTTGGGGAAAGTCGATAAAACCCGGTACTTAATCAGCTATTATCGGAAATTTTTCCGGGACATTTCAGGCTTTTAAAAAAATCTTCGGGAGCCGGGACGAGGGTAAAAAAAGGGGGACTGCCCCCGGCAACCCGGGACGTATGGTCACCTTAATTATACACATGGCTCCTCACTGTTTAAACAACGACTTTGGCTTTTCCCCCTAGTTATTCATTAGTATTATAAATAAATATTAATTACGATGAATAAAAATTTTGAATGTTCCATTTTTATGTGGTATGATTGCTACAAATATTATTAATTTTATTTTAGGGTTGCCTACCTCCCCACATTCTGTACAAATGTTGAAACAAATGTTATTTTGTATAACCCCCTTTTCACTTTTCATCATAAATCATTTTCACAATAGTCTTCTTGGCACCCCTTTTCTCTATTTTCTAAAGGAAAATTGGAAAAAGAAAAATTTCAAAAAGTATGTATTTTCCTCTTTTTTGTGTTCTTAATATGTTTAAGCTATAATGTTGTGAATAAGCAGTATCACCTTCACCCCCAAAAATTAAGATAGACCTATATTTTTATTATTTTGATTATAGTTGGGATATGTTTTCAACTTTCAACAAGCCCTTAGGGGACTCGTAAGTCCTCCAAGTTGATGGGAACTACTTTTAGGGGAGTGGCCCCTAAACCCTAAGTAGCAAGATTCTTGTGAACCTTCCCTTTCCAAACTATATGGGCATTCACTTTGGGGGACTTGGTTATTTTCCAAATCTGTCAACACATAAATAAAAATACTTTTTTTTATGCTTTCAGCCCCCCCTGGAGACGCCCAGCCATATAATGACTCCCCCAACGCATCATAGCACTCCAATCGTCCCCCCCCCGAGCTTCAGCGAAGAAAAATATCTCACGGTGAGTACCCTTAACAAGCTCATTCATTGCGCAGGGACCAACGGTCTACTTCAGTGTTTCACAAAATGAACCCGTAGCAGATATGAAAAAATTTTTTTGCAATAAATAAGTGTCTTTGAAAAAATCGCTTTTTTTCACCCTTGATTTAAAAGTAGGTTTCTTTATATACCATTTTGGGAATTTTTTTTTTTTTAGGTATTGCGGACTATCACAAATTTCACACTTTTTTTTGCCCCGGGGGAATATTGAATTGAATAAGAATTAGCCTACCGGTATTAGGATGGAATTATAGTATTCTGGGATATTCCTGCTGAGTTTTAAGGGAAATACCATTTCACACCAGTAACCATCATTAAAAAAAAAGAGTCTAGCGTGCAGATCCCTCTTTGGCAGAGCTCACTGACAATTGAATCGGTTATTTGAGAAACCCAATTTCCCCAAAATTTTGTGAATGATTAAATAGCCATTTCTTTAGAATTTCAAGACCTATCGATTGTAAAAAACAAACTATTTTTCGACCAGGCCTGTTTTATTACAGGGTGTCCAATTTTTCCTTTGAGTTTTAGAAACCGAAAAGTCAGTCGTAGTTTGAAGAATAAATTGTATTTATTTGAGAAAGGAAAAGTTACTTTTAGTAAAATGAGTCATTTGCTTCATTGCCGAGAAATTTTAATTAAACCTAAGTTTTAAAAAAAAGTAGTTTTTATGTTTTCTATAAAAAAACAATCAAAAAACCTATGATCACATTATTTTTACTAATTTTAATATCCCCCCCCCCCATTTAATTTAGAAACCAAAAAGTCCACGCTAATAACACCCTGGTAATTATGAAACAACGTAAATATCAACTTAAAAAAAACATCATGAAAATAGCCACATCAAATTACTGCATAAAAAACCTAATTATTTATTTTAGGGGATAAAAAGCACGTTTTTTGCGTTTTTTCAGACAAAGGTTACAGATTATTAGTTAATTTTTCAAAAAAGCGATTCAATTCTAAGAAGGGTTTTTACGGGACCATGAATTTACTCCAAACTAGTATCAATGAAATATTTTTAACACCCCCCTTCACTACACTACATTCACTACACTTTAACCTACAACACTACACTACACTACACACACTACACTACCTACACAACTATTTTCATTTTATTGCGGTATTTAACCTGAAAGAATTATTAAAGCTTAGAGTATGTATTGTTAGGTTTTTTTGAAATGTTTAAAAGTTTGTGTGAAAGGGGGTTTCTAAACTCCGAACCAAACTCAAACTTTCAGAGGTGTTGCCCATCGAACTTTGAACTTCCATAGAATTTCAAACCG
This sequence comes from Sweltsa coloradensis, assembly GCA_024449915.1. Lineage (NCBI taxonomy): Eukaryota > Metazoa > Arthropoda > Insecta > Plecoptera > Chloroperlidae > Sweltsa > Sweltsa coloradensis. The sequence goes on along the minus strand of JAMZAV010013916.1, from coordinate 8,292 downwards.
AATTGAATTGACAATTCATGCCTTTTTAAAAAATGTGACTGAATGTTTAAAATTGTTATTTTCCCAAAACATATTGAAATTATATTTGCTATTGCTATGGAATTCTAATCCTACTTTCGTAAGTGTGTCAAATCTGTAGCCGTACCGACCTCATGACCAAGTACTAGTCATCCAATCTTGTATCCGAGCACACGAATAATGCTAAGTCTGGACCGGCACCTACACCAAGAAAGTATGTAATCTCTGCATGCTCGACTAAATTTGTTACCCGGTAATCGATTAATCGATTATAGTTTGTACAATGCAAAATAATTCCCATAGTTCATCTAGACTGCAAATGCAGTGTGACATCTGGAATCATACTTGCACTGCCTACTCATCTATAGGATCCGAGATTAGCCACTGAGCGTGCCACTGAAAATACACAAAGAGCTCTGGGTGGCCCCTTTGGTCATTAATTAATTGTGTGAAGATTTGGCAATCGCTCATCCTTTCCCATGTTATTTACATTTTTAAATTGCCGTTATCAATCTTACTAGTTGCTATGGATATTGAAAATCATGTAAAAACATCCGGAAATTCGTTCTGCATCGTCGACTGTACTAATCTAGTAGCCATGGCTACTAGACAGGACATTGCCAATGTCATATTTTTGGATGAGCGTAGCGAGCGCAGCGAAGATTCCATTTCACTACACTAGAGAAAAAAATCCGGAATGTTATTTTTCTTTCTTTTTTTTTTGTATTTTTGTGTGTCTGTTAACACGATTCCGGCTAAACCGATACTCCAATTGCGATGAAATTTTCTGGAGACCTTTGAAATCTCTGAACTTAGAACTGCCACGTGCGAAAAATCGATCGAAAAATTATTTCTCATGAAAATTGCAATTTTACGATTTTTTTTGATTTTCTTGTTTTTTTTCTGTTTGTATTTTTGTGGGTTTGTTAATAGTCGTTCCGATAGATAAAATTATTCGCTCAAACGGGGTGGCAAAGGTTCACGCATACCATTCGATTCCCAACACCCACAGCTATCATTTTAAGCTTGATTAACTCAACATTTCGTTCGCCTTCATAGCGTCGCGACGCTATGAACACGACCGACGCTAAATTTTTTCGTCCGCACATTGACAACTTAAATATTAAATTTCTTGTTTATAAATGCACTTACGGACATCATATTTATGTCCAGTTTTCACCATTATCACGTTTTAATATAGTGTACTTGTTATACGTCCAAATACATAAATACAGTCCGTTTCATGATAAAAATAGACCTCAAGTTTGGCTTTTTTTAAGAAAACGCACTGCTTTCGTTTGATGGCAAAGGTAGATTTTTTCAAAAATGATTATTCAAATGCTCAATGTAATGTTAATGATTTTGGGCCCAACAAAATGGTTATCTTAAATTTGGCCATAAATATTACAGATACACTGTAAATGATAAAATACCTAAAGCGGGCGCGCGCACCCGAGTCGGGAAAAACGTACTATATCACTGTAAATTTCCTTCTAATTAAAGTTATTCATTATTTTTCCCCTCTTGAACGAAAATAAAGCAAATCAGGATTAGATAAAAATGTAATTCAAACAAAAAGTACAGTCAGTTTCCAAAATGGGTTTCCCCTGCTATATATTTTTAAGAAAATGAACGTTTTGCAAAGACAATTGTCCACTGAAAATTTTTTAGTTGTATATTAGATATAAATAATCCCCTATCTGGGATAAAACATAACATGATATACTTTTTTGGCGATCATGGGCTATGCAACTATTTTGAATTCCTAAAAAAAAAAATATGTGTCAAAACGGGTGACACTCAATATTTTTTTAAACACTTTCCCACTTCAATGCCGATTACTTACTTTAAGCTTTAGCGTTTAAAATATTATTCTGAGAGTATCTTACCCAAGCAAAAGCATTGTTACAGGGAAATATAAAGAATTGTAGGTATAGACTTTTCCAAAAAGTGGGTCCCTAATGTATAATTAGTAAAAAAATTAATATTATATATAAAATTGTATACATTTTGCATTTGTCATTACAACAATTACCCATGTCCATGTACATTGTTTTAGCCATTAATATACCTTACATTAAGACACAATATAATAGTAGCAAAAAGGCAATATAACTGTAAATAAAAAATAGAAACCCTCCAAACAGTAAATTGCAGATTGCTGCATGCACTTTTCAGGTTCGAGTGCAAATGCCAAATCATACCGTTATTTATCATTTTTATGAATATTTAGTAATTATTGTTTGCTACAAAAAGAAATGACGCAAACGTAATTATTTATAAGATTAATAATAAATAAAGAAGTCCAGTCTGTTCACAATATGTGTTTGTCAGAGAACTCATTTTGCTTAAAATATTGTTATATATGTCTATCTCTAGTAAAAATCCCTGCAGTACCTATAGCATAACTTTTTGTAAAAAAGATATGCATATTTCGATACGTGAAATGTATAATATAAAATTAAAAAAAAATTTTCAATTCACGTCTGAGTCGATGTTTTCTTCGTTCCCCATCCTCTCTTGTACTGACATCAGAATTGTACAAGTCTGTATTTTGCACATGTCGGTACGACGAGATAATTACGCAATCAATAACATGACTATGGAAGACATTGGCGTGAACAATTGCATACTAAGAGTTACAGCACATCAGATGGAGCTGGTTCAATGCTCAACCATATCTCAAGAACCGGGTAGCTTCTGAAATCTTTGATATCTTCCATCCATGCAACTCTGGAGGAGGTATTTTTGAAAAGGATTCCATGGCTCATTTCCCTATATCAGACTGATTTTTTTTTGCACGGTTGATGTATATATAAGGTGGGTCCTTAAAAGGGGGTGGAAGAAAAGTATGTTTATAGTGCCCCTTTTCGTGCAGAAAAAACGAAATGCGCAATCGTTTTATTTGTTATGCTATCTCCTCCATAAATTTACACACAAACTCTTCTACACCATCCATTGTTTCATTCTACAATTCTTCGAAAATTGGGGGAACTGAATGTTATCGGTACACTAGACTGATATTGACAACGTACCAGATACTTAATTGTAGCAAGAAGAAGCTTATACTAGAATTATCTTCATGCTATCACGGGGCAGGAGCGGGATATGAGACTTTGGGCCATTGTTTGTGTTTGTGTGACATTCTTGGCTCCCCGGGCTTATCCATGGGCTAGCCATGCCTTTTGGGGCTTCTTCCACATAATTTATTCTTCCTCTGCATCATCTTTCTTCCTCGTCACTGTCTTCTTCCTCAGGACCTCCAAACCCGTTTTTGCCATATTTTTTCGTTCTTTCCGTTCTTTTCTGGTTAATCCTTTCCCAAGCTGCATTTCTCCTTTTGAAATCCATTGCTATAATGTCTTCCCATCTCAGTCTGGCTCCCTCTTTTTCTCTGTTAGTTTCCTGCGTCTTGTTCATATTGCATCTTCGGAATCCTGTTGTTTTGCATGCTCTTCATGTGTCCAAACCACCTCAGCCCTTTTTTTCCCCAGCTTAAAGTTTAAACTCTCTACTCTTAGTTCTTTTCCTAATCTTCGTGCTCCTCATCTTATCAATCTTCGTACTCCCGTTACACTCCTTAAAAATTGGGAATTCCGCAGCTTCAAAGTGTTTTTCTTCTTTACCCCCAACTGGCCATGTCACTGCACCATATAATGTGAGTACCGGTTTAAAAATAAGATTTCTATATTAAAAGTTTAAAAAATTTTTTAATATCCGGTAAAATAACGGTAAAATTTTTTCATTATGCACTCGAGCCTTGGGAAACTGCATGCAGCAATCTGCATTTACTGTTTTTGGAGGGTTTCTATTTTTTTTATTTGACAGTTATATTGCCTTTATGTCTACTATTTGATGTAAGGACATTAATAGCTAACAATGTACATGTACATTTGGGGTAATTGTCGTAATGAAAAATATACAATGAATACAATACGTATATAAATATTTATTTACTAGTTATACATTTAGGGACCCACTTTATGGAACACTATAACTACATATTTTTTATATTTCCCTGTAACAATCTTTTTGCTTATGTAAGACCCCATCAAAAAAAATGTTTTAAAAGCTTAAAACGCTATGCTTAAAAATAAGTAATTTGACATTGAAGTGGGGAATGTGAAAGAAATATTGAGTGTCCACACGCTGTGACATATATTTTTTCAGGAATTCAACTATTTGTACAGCTATAACCGCAAAGAATGGGGATCAGGGTTATGTTTTATCCCAGCTAGGAGATAATTATATCTAACATACAAATATAATCATATCCACTGGACAAATTGTCTTTGCAAACCGTCAATTTCTTAAAAATTTAATGGGGACCCACTTTAGGAAACTGACTGTACTTTTTTTGTTTGAATAACATTTATTCTAATCAGAATTTGCTTTAGTTACGGTCAAGAGTGAAAAATAATGAAATTAACTTTTAATTAAAGGAAATTTACAGTGATATAGTACGTTTTTCCCGACTCGAGTGCCGCGGGGCAGCTTTAGGTATTTTATTATTTTACAGTTTTATCTGTAATATTTATGGCCAAATTCAAAATAACCATTTTGTTGCTTTTCATCATTAACATTATATTGAGCATTTGAATAATCATTTTTGAAAAAACTCTACCTTTGCCATCAAACGAAAGCAGTGCGTATTCTTAAAAAAAACGCATCTTGAGGTCTATTTGATCATGAAACGGACTGTATTTTATGATTTTTGGAAAGTATAACAAGTACACTATATTAAAATGTGATTAATGGTGGAAAACATGAACATAAAGATGATGTCTGTAAGTGCATTTATAACAAAGAAATTTTAATATTTAAGTTGTCACTGTGCGGGACGAAAAAAATTGAGCGTACGCGTGTTCATAGCGTCGCGACGCTATGGAAGGCGAACGAAATGTTGAGTTAATCAAGCTTAAAATGATAGCTGTGGGTGTTGGGAATCGAAAGGTATATGTGAACCTTTGCCACTCCGATTGAGACAATTCTCGTGAATTTGGGGGTCTATCGGAACGACTACTAAAAAACGATTTCAGCTTAACCGATTCTCCAATTTCGATGAATTTTCTGGAGGCATTCAAAATCTTTGGACTTTGAACTCCCACGTTTTTGAGCGCAATCAAAAGATTATTTCTCATGAAAATCGCAATTTTACGATTTTTTTTTGTTTTTCTTATTTTTTCTGTTTGTATTTTTGTGTGTTTGTTAACACGATTCCGGCTAAACCGATACTCCAATTGCAATGAAATTTTCTGGAGGCCTTCGAAATCTCTGAACTTAGAACTGCCACGTTTTTGAGCGCAATCGAATTTTTTTTCTCATTAAAATTGCAATTTTACGATTTTTTTTTAATTTAAAAAATTCTTTGACGAATAACACCTACATTCTTAATCCGATTGTAATGAATATTTCACAGAAACTTCATTTTATGAATTAATATATTGGTGTAAAATTTGAGCGCAATCTAAAAATTATTTGTTATGACTAGGAAAACGCTTAAGTCCCGCCGCGTTGTTGGATGAGCGTAATTGGTGCATTGAGTTGCCATGTGTTATGCGGATTTTCTGTTGTTTTACCCAAAAACAACATAAATAAACTTTAAATGTTATTATCTCAAAACTTTTATTCTAGCACATTTGCTAACAATTGTTCCTACTTCTTCTACAGTTTTTAAGATGAAAGGATAATTTATTTTTTAATGTGCTCACAAGTCTTATTCTGACAAATTCACTGGACACTTTTTTGATGAGATTTATAGTTTTTTATTTAAAATATGGGAAATATAGATTTTTCACAAAAAACATACATTTTCAAACAATGCAAAGGGAAAAATTCATATTTATCAAACAAACAAAACTTATAAAATCCGTCTGGTAAATGTTTAGATGTAGCCTTATTGTTTTTTTAATCTTAAACACCTTTCACTTAAAAAAAAAAATGAAAATTGTAAAAGCCTTAGCAATATCCCAGCACCATAGCAAAATTGTAAAATTGCAATTATTAAGAAAAATAATTGTTTGATTGCGCTCAAATTTCACACGATAATTATAATTCATAAAATTAAGGTTCTGTGAAAAAATCATTACAATCGGATAAAGCATGTAGGTGTTATAAGTCGAAGAATTTAAAAAAAAATAAAAAAAAATCGTAAAATTGCGATTTTCATGAGAAATAATTTTTTGATCGATTTTTCGAATCGTGCAATTCTAAGTTCAGAGATTTCGAAGGCCTCCAGAAAATTTCATCGCGATTGGACTGTCGGTTTAGCCGGAATCGTGCTAACGAACAGACAAAAATACAAAAAAAGAAAAACATTCCGGATTTTTTTCTCCATGTGTAGTGAAATGGAATCTTCGCTTCGCTCGCTACGCTCATCCAAAAATCGCAATGTTACGATTTTTTATTTATTTTTAAAACATTCTTCATCTGATAACACCTACATGCATTATTCGATTGTAATGGTTTTTCCACAGAACCTTAATTTCCTAAATGTATATATTTTTGTGAAATTTGAGCGCGATCGAAATATAATTTCTCATGAAAATCGCAGTTTTTCGGGTTTTTTCGTTTAAATAAAACATACGCTCATCCAACAACGCTTCGAAAAAGCGTTTGTGAAGCTTCCTAGTATATTTTTACTAGGCCCCAATTCTAAAACTTGAGCCAGATTTGATTTGTACTTTTTCTTTGGTAATCAATCCCATTGTGGTTGGTCAAGGTCGTAAGGAATGCGATTATTTCGTTTATCGAAATATGTTTATGTTTGATTAGAGAAAATGTCATCACAACCAAATTATACACTTTCTCAAACTAATAACAATAGTATGCTTAAGGAAAACCTACCTATGAGAGTTTCTCCTAAGAATTCTGTGCATCCTGTACCATTTATTAATACTAGGAAAACGCAAAGTCGTTGTTAGACGAGTGAGTGAGCCATGTATTGAGTACCCAGTAACCCAGTAACATTCCCTTTCTTTCCCCCTACCTAAGACTTCTCTAGACTATCATAGGCTAGAGTGGCGCATTATGACCTAATCGTTGATGTGCCCTTATTCCAACTAAACTCAAAACCCTTACCAATATATTATAACTACTGTATTATCAAACTTAAATGCAAATGTTCCCGGGTACTCATCACTTGACTGGCTCACTCATCTAACAACGACTTTAGCGTTTTCCTAGTCTAGTTGGCTACGGTGCCCTTATACCCGAAATGTAGAAGACCCAGGTTCAAACCCCTGGTCGGGAAAAGATTTTTTAATTTCTCGATTGTATTTTTAAAAATAATACGTGTTTTGAAATGCATACAATACTATGGAAAACATAGCCAGTACAAAATACGTGTAAAGATTGCAAGGTATACCTAATCTGCGAGCGGAATGCGCTGGGGTACCTTGAGCGTGCGAGATTTGATACACCTTGATCACTGCATACAATCACAGCCTGACAAAATGAATCAATAAAAATGACCTTCAAAATCAAAAACCATTGTTGTTAAAATAAACCTACAAATTTTAAGTCTAATTTTTAATTTACTAGGGAAACGCCAAAGTCGTTGTTAAACAAGTGAGTGAGCTATGTGTTAAATACCGGTAACATTACTGTTCGAGCCGAGGTGCTCAACTCCGAGAATAATGGACTGTATATATTTTGATCTGAACTTACCCCGTGGTCTTGACGTAGGCTGAAGGAGGCAGTGCAGAGGTAAGTACGATGGGCGAGATGTTAAGCCCACCGCGAGAGAGAACAGGGATAAATAAACTCGAGTTTGGGAAGGTGAGTAGGAAGTTAGAGAATGCCTGGAAGGCAAGTCGAACCAAGGACTGCAGCTCGGAAACCCGTCGTTGTATTCGGGCGGCTACGCTCTTGAGTACGTACAGTGAGTGCAATGTCCGGAGAGCGGACACGTGCGTTGCGAGGTGCGAGCGAGAAAAGTTGAGACGAAAAACGAACTTTGCACTTCATCGAGTGAAGGCGAGAGGAGAACTGAGTTGACAAGATGCTTGCATAAGTCGAACGCGAGAAAACCAGGAAAGGACGTCTGATAGGCAGAAATTCAAACAGGTGATAACAATATGTGCAACTTATGAATACGAAACAGAAATACCAACAGCTAAGAGAAAAATATAACTACCACATAGGCGGAAATCGCGCGAACATAACCGCCCACCTAAAATGGATATTTAGATAGGACCAAGAGAAATAAATAAGACTACAACTATAAGACGAGCCAAAACGATACTAGAAGAGGGAGGGAAAATTTCCGCCGGA
>JAMZAV010013915.1:0-15724 GCA_024449915.1 Sweltsa coloradensis | reverse complement strand
GGTATGGTTTGCCTACAGAGTTGGGTTTGGTTTTTGTAAGGAAAGCATGATTGATTTTTTACATTTGGAGCCGAGGCCTACGCTTGTTAGGCCTCATGTTTCATTTGTAGCTGACAGAAGGTTGGCCTTTCTATAATTTTCACAATAGCCTACCTCATTAGGCTAGGCCTAGGCCTAAGTAGGCCTCTAGACCCTAGGCCTACCAACATTCCCTCTTTGCCTAAGACCTGGTTTACATTACTCTCTTTCTAACGCGGGTTGGTCGATAACGAGGGTAATTTTAGCGTGTAAACGCAATCAAGTAGCTACCACAGTTCAGTTTTTAACTCGAGTAAAAACTCGGAGTTACTCGCGTAACCGGCAATGATACGAGTAGTGTAAACAGACGACGGTTGACTTCCGTAACTATCGTGACGCCGTTTCCAGGAAACATAACCTAACATCTGATTCTCAGCTTCAAATCAACTTAATTAAGCATGTTTGCATATATAGACAGTGAGACATTACCTACTCTCTACTTCAAATTTACGGTCAGCCTGACTTTGTACAGACGTGAATTTTAGGTTAGGTTGACAGTAAAGCGTGCAGCGCTCTGCGTGTGAAGTTTGAAAACCTTATGATAACGAGAGTAAATTGAAATTAATGTAAACTCAAGTGGGTTACCGTAGTAAAATCAACCCGCGTTCAACTGTAGTAGGCCTACCGGTAATATAAACCAGGTCTAAAGCTTGGGCCTTAAGATTCACTCGATCTAACATTGCACCTTGAGGGGTAGGCTAGGCTAGACTTAAGGTGGGATTTCAGTTGTGGATGTGCGCGGCGCAGCGAGGTGTGGATTTTTACTTTTTTTGATTTCACCTGTGGATACCCATGGCGGTGCCATCCGCGGATTTCCCAAACATTCCTACCTTTTATTTTAATCACACAAGATTCAGATTCAGATTCAGAAAAATTTTTATTCTCAAGAAAATAAATACAATTGGTAGGCCTACATAAACAAACAAGAGAAGAGAATAGTCGAGAGAAGCCCACATAAGCACAGTGCTCGTGTGTGGGCAGTTATAATACATGTTAAATTTAAAACAATTACAAGATGTTAGCAAAGATAGAGTTTAAATTAATAGTAGTTTGTACAACATGAAAAAATAAGAAATAAATAAATAAAATAAAAATAAAATATGTTTATGCAAGAAAGCAATTTATATGGTAAAATTCTTAGAACTAAACTAAACTAAACTAAAGAGATGACAAAGGAATTTTTATAATAAAATTTAGCCTTGAGACTAAGTTGACAAGTAATAGGCTAGAACAGATTGGGCATTATTATTGTTATTTAATCCCTTTTCAAAGAGCCATTTCTTCACGTTATTTTTAAAAGAACATAGAGAAGAAACAAAACATTTTTCAGGCAAGGTATTATGAATAAGGGTCCTAGAAAAGAAATATGTCTTTGACCCAGACGCGTGTTTTTCCTAGGTAGGAATAATCCATGTCTGGTTGAAAGCCTAGTATTAGAGCGTGAATCAGACACATTCGGCTGTTTAAAGTCCTTGAGATTTTTATGAATAAAGAGGAGAATATTTTTATATATATAATTGTCTAATGTCAAGAACCTTTGCTTGATCAAAGGTAATAGTGGAAGAGAAATCCTTAGGTTATTTCATCATTGTTTTAAGGGCTAGTTTTTGAATAATTGATAAAGAGTTAAGATGTATATTTTGCACACCACCCCATCCAATAATGCCATATTCAAAGCTTGACTGTAGCAAAGCAAAATATATAGTTCTAAGGACCTTAAGTTCAAAGATATTTCTTAATCTGTAAAAAACATAAATAAAAAACATAAAAAAACAATAACTTATTAGGGCCTACGTGGGAAAAGCTATTTTTAAATAACTTTGCATAATTTAAAACATATAGGCCTAACCAGACCTGGGTAAGTTACTTTTGAAAAGTAATGAAATTACATTACTCATTACTTCAGCCAAAATGTAACTAAATTACTATTTAGTTACTTTGCCAAGAAAGTAATGAAATTACGTTACTTTTTATGAAAAAAAGTAGTGAAATTACTTTCAAAAATTACTTTTTAATTTAAAATGTATCTGTCGTGCGGACGAGTATGACGCAAGTGCTTTGTCTACCGATGGCGGGTCTCAGACAGGGTGTTATCCACGCCCACACTTCAAAACCAGCGGAGGCCTATCACAGAGATATTGTAGATATCAACGTATAGATGTATAGTAAATTATTGATTACGCGGGTGACCTCTATCGGCGAAATGTTGTAACTACACTACAAGTGTAACAATTCGACTATCGATTTATTTGACACAGACTTGAATGTTTGATGTCAAGTAGATAATTACGTCGTCAACGGCGCTCGTCATAGGCGGAAGTACCAAAAGTAAACATGGCTAGGTTCTGAAATAAAAACTCGGGACTAGAAATGTCGGAAATGCTGCATGCACATGCACATTGTTCAAGCGGGCGATACGTAGAAAGGCAGCAGGCGCACTGGCCCAGTGACTGATTTTGATACACAAAGGCACGGGCCGCGTGGCAAAAGTAACGCGTTACTAACGCCAAATTACAATGATAAAAGTAGTGAAATTACTCTTTCGTTACTTTGAGAAAATTGTAATTAAATTACTGGCTCGTTACTGAAAAAAGTAATTTCGTTACAGTAACGCGTTACTTCCGTTACGTTACTACCCAGGTCTGGGCCTAACATAACATTTCCTTTTGAATCAAGTCTTTCTGTATGAAGAATCACTTCATTTGGGACAAATGTCATGGATTTAGGTTATATGTTGTTCACTTCTTACACATCAGATTTCCTGAATTCCTATTGGCTGCATCCGCGGACCGTGGATATCGTCGGACAAAATATTGAATATTTTCAAAGTCACGGATCTGAATCCACCGAATCCTCGGATCGGAAATGGAGCCCGCTGATTGGCTGAAAACTAGATCCGCGCCACGCCACGCCGCGCGATCCGCAACTGAAATCCCACCTTTACTGTGGTCCTCAGTAAACTGGGCCTCAAGAAAATAGTCCCTATATCACTGTAATTTTTTGGTGTTGTAGGCCTATTGCTGTTAATTTAATTTTCCTCCTAACCTGAGAACTAACTATAATATGTGAAATTTATACTTGTTTCCAAAACTGGAACACTTCCCGGCACTCTTGCCGTTGAGCGGGTCCAACTTTCAACCACACTTTTTTCCCAATAAAATCAATGAAACACACTACAAATTAGAAATAAGTTAATAGAAAGTAAGTATCGTGAGTAATTAATACTTAGCACTCTCGAATTACACGAATAATGTGAAATAATTTACATTATTGAACATGAACGTCGTCTCACTCTGATCCAACGCGCGATTTTGGATTTTGGCTATGTCATTGTCATTTAGCCTACTTTGTAGGTGTACCAACCTTTTTGCGATATTGTGGTTATTGTAATAAGTAGCTAATTTATAAATATGTTATTGTTTACGGCCATTCCATAGTTGCGGGTGTGACACATTACACACTTACAATACCTGGCAAGTGTTTATAAATTACTAATTAAACCCAAGACATTGTATACATTCATTGTTGCCATAAGATGTACAAATATACCAAATTTCAACTTTCTGTGACTTTAAGAAATCAGTAAATAAAAATTAAAACAGGTGTTGCGGGTGTGACACTTTTTGCCACTGTATTTACACCCTTACATGAACATGTGCAAAAGTCTGTGAATATAGGACCCCTTGGATAGGCAACTATTTTTTTCCTAAAGCATTATAGAACACCCTTAAAATAAAATATAAGGAATAGTGGCTCAAATAATTTAAAAGACGATTTATGATGGTTTGAAGATGTTGCGGGTGTGACAGGGAAATGTTGCGGGTGTGACGTAGTGCACAAATATAACATTAAATACGAGTTTTTGTATGTAGATTATAATTTGGTTGGCAGTTTTCTTACATACTTCATGAATACTCAATATTCAAATGTAAGTTAACAAATATGCATGCTAAATATGATACCGGTATTTAAAAAAGGTCGACTATTATTCAATAAAGTGCATTATAATTTTTTAATGAAATAGGCCTATGGGTCCTCGTCACTGATTATTTTTTACTTAAATTTTGAAGGAGGGGCTAATAGCATAAAAAGAGGATTAACTAATAATGTCTTAACATTTATAATTAATGCAGCTTTATCATTATTCAGGCATGCCTAATCACTGACAAACTTAATTGCCCACGATTGTTGTGAAGTATTTTAGGAGCTACCATCTTCTTGATAACATCTTTGTTCTCGCAATGACGTATTCACAATATCGGGCCATACCCAATAGTTGCCACTAGGATGCATGCATATACTTAAGCCTAAAGGTTACTTCACTGGTTTCATCATCAAATGCTACGATTTCAGCATAATACTGCTTGTCGGTATTTTTTCCCCATTTACCGCAAGTGAAACGAGGACAAAATCACTGACGTTTATATCTAGGGCAGGATTGTTGACGGAAGCGCAGACATCCGAAAAAATAATCACTTTTGTTAACTTAGGAAACTCGACTTTTAGTTCAGAAAAAATCTTTTTGAGGAATGCCCACACTGCATGTTTGTTATGTGTCAAGTCATCACTTTCAACCGCGAAGGACCTCTTAATGTCATCTTTTAATCAAGCGCAGGCTGTAAAAACAGTAATTTGATCATGACTCCAATGAGCGCTCTGAATCTCATCTTGAATGATTGCCGAAAAATTTTCAGCAAAGTCGACTTGAAGTACAAATTCGTTTTCCGGTACCTACCTAGAATCTCTCTTTTGCATTTTCAAAATACGTTGACTGCGTGCGTTATACGTGCATTACTTAGGCTACCTAAACTAGGTAGACCTAATGGGCAATTTTTTTTACCTATTTGACTGTACCCCTGGCATTATCATGCAATTCAATAATCATGTCACACCCGCAACATAACTCTGTGTCACACCCGCAACACAATTTCAACCACTTCTAGTCAGTGCATCTCAGTTTTCTCTGTTGGATATGATAAGTCATATAACCAAACCTTAAAATAAAGTACTCTCCAACTTTTGTTAGCCATAATCTTTACACTATCATAGTTTATTGTAGTTTTGTGTTGCGGGTGTGACATGTATTACAACATCTTTAATGATCCAAAATTTAAGTAAAACTTACTTTGTGTTCAGTTTTTTCCAACTTAAATACTTCACAACATCATTAAGTGTTGATGGGGAGGATGAAGAGGAGGTGCAATCTCAAGTTGATGTGTGGAGTGTGGTGGCAGGAGAATATGGACTGGTGTTTGGAAGTGGCAAGAGTGAAACAATGCTGATGACACGAGATAAAGCGAAGAATGTCAGGATTCTACTAGGAGGACAGATTTTGAAGCAAGTGGAAAATTTCAAGTACGTGGGGAGTATAGTAGCATGCAATGGAAGGATTCAACCAGAGATAGGAAGAAGGACACAGCAAGCTGTTGGGTTATTCCAATCTATCCGAGATCTCATATGGAACAGAGAAGTACCAAAGAAGTGCAAGGTAACCATCTACCAGACCTACTTTGTTCCAATTCTGACATATGCAGCAGAGACTTGGAATATGACAGCAGTGGAGGAGAGTCTTGTGCAGGCTGTAGATATGAAGTTTTTGAGAAGCATTGTGGGTAAGACTAGATGGGACCGAATACGGAATGAGGATATCCGAGATCAAGTAGGCGTGAGGAATTTAATGGAGCGAATTGGAGAGAGAAGATTAAAGTGGTTCGGACATGTCAAGAGAATGGAAAGATCAAGATTACCGAGAAGGATGATGGAATTGGAAATTCCAGGTAGGAGACCAAGGGGCAGACCACGACAACAATGGCAGAATAGTGTGAGAAAAGATGTAGAACAGCGGGGAGGAGAGTGGAATGTGGTGGAAGAAGAGGAGTGGTGGCAGGACAGAAGAAGATGGAGAGGCCTATCTTCAATGCCGACCCAACGCAGAGTTGGACGTGGCAACAGATAATGATGATGATACAAAAGAAAGAACTTCACACAGCTGACCTAAGAAATTGTAGGGATTACAATTTAGGGGATGTGGAACTAAAATAAAAACAATAACTTTACACCAACTTTGAAGCACTGTAAAACACATAATTGACTACCCACAAAGAAAGCAAATACATTTTGAAATTCAGTGGAGTTTTGGCTTTAATTTTTGACCCATCAATAAACTATTGGGTAAAAATTATTTTTCACTTGTCAGGCTCACTTTGCTATGGAATGGCCGTTTTGTTTTAAGTAAACAATTAAATAGTCGAATAGCACGGGGGTTTGGGGGCGGAGCCCCGGCGGGGGTCGGGGGGCTGGCCCCCCAGAACAGAATGAGGTACAGGGGCAGGACAAACAGAAACGGACCGAATTAAACGTAAGTTTGGTGTGTTTTGGTTGGTACGTCGGAGAATGGAGAGACTTTGCTAAAATGGCCGCCGTGATCAACTAATAACAGTGAAATTAGTCTGTGAGTAATATTGTGTTCACCTATGTTATTGTTAATTTTGCAAAGTGGTAATTAATAATAAATTGTTAATATTGAATTTTTACACATTTATTTCTAATTTGTAGTTGTTTTCCATTGATTTTATGGGGGAAAAAGTGTGGTTGAAAGGTGGACCCGCTCAACGGCAAGAGTTCCCACTTCCCATTGTAATTTTGTAAAAACTGAGGCCCAGAATACTAAAGACCACAATACGGTTACCCACCTTGAGTCATAGGCATAACTAAACTAGCCCTAGGCGGTATAAGGGTAATTTGACGGAAATGTTATTTTGTATTAAATTTATGATTTTCCTTGTTCTAACTGAATATTATTGTGTATTTACTTGGTTTTTGGCCGCGGAAAGTAGTTTCTGGACTTATTTAATCACTTTTAGTTTGCTTGAATCGGTCGTTTTGGTACTAGTTCAGTTGGTGCGGTCCAACTTTTCAACCAACCCTTGAAAATCCCACTCGCACGCTCGCATTTTGCGAGTGACAATTTGGCTCTTGCGAGTAACTTTTATGGACGTGCTTCAAAATATCGTTTTTGCGAGAATTTGAATCGAGCGCCCGGATCAAGTTACTGAATGGTGCCGCTAGGTGTGGGCTTCTGTACGATCATGCAGGCAACTGCAAGTCTGCTTGGTGATTCCCGTGAGTCGTAGGAGCCGCGGAGTGTGTGTTGAGCGTGACGAAGCTATTGTGATTGCGTGTGTTCGCCGCTCGTGCGTAGGCCTACGGTTTTCGTCGTGTTCGTGTAGGAAATAGGAATAATGTCAAAGCAAACTAAGTTAACATTTTTTGTAAAAAGGCGCAAGGATGAAAGTACTGATCAGATCAGCCCGTCTACCAGTGGCCTGGCTGCAGTGGATTTGTAACTGGTTGTAAACTAGTAAGTGACTATGCATAAATTCAATTATTAAATCAGCTAGCGACCAACCTTCATATTTGTCATCATTATTCTCCTATTTCTAATCCCATGTAAAACGCCTCTTAAAACATTTTAAGTACATTATTTAGAACAAAGAACGCGATGTTTTTCGATCGAGCCGTACGATGACTAGCGTGAGATACAACGGGAGGAGACAGCAGCAGCACGGGTAGTGTTCAGGCCTTCGTTTGCAAGGCTATTGCGCAAGCAACACTGTCAGTCTGTCACTCAAGTCTTGAAAATTGTTTCAAGAATCGAAAGACGTTGCAACATGAGACGTCGCGGAAACTTGAGTCGAGTAAACAGCCAGACACATTATTGTAAGACGCGATCGCGAACATAAGTCATTGGGCATTTTGTTGATGCGGCGCATATGATTTGTACCATCAGTGTTCTTATCTTATCTTATCTGCAAGTGGTTTACGAGTTTTCACGGTATAAATACTGAAGTTTTTCAGTACTGAATTAAGCCCGCTATGTTATCCTAAAACGCACCAAACGCTCTTTAATAAAACCTGACCTCAAAATTTTTCACCTGCGGCGCTATTGTTGGGGGGCTCCGCCCCCCAAACCCCCTTGCCTTCCCGCCGAAAGTACCTTCCGCTAGGAGCGAGTACTAAAATACGAGTGCGAGTTGATTTGTTACACAATTTTCAAGGGTTGTTTTCAACACTGGTTATATTTCAAAGAAAACAATAAACAAGAGGTCGCTGGCGCGACCTCTTGCAGTGTCTTCCCGCGCCGGTACTTTCCGCCGCATGTTCCTATCTGGTAAAATACTAACTTTGAATTTGAATCGAGCGCCGATTCATGCCGCCGACTTGTGGCAGTGTGCTGAGTATGCCCCCCCACCCCCTCCTGCCTAACCACTTGTGCGATCTTCCAGAGATTATACCGCGTAAATAATTACCACAACATCACTTATGTTTTCAATCTGCTAGAAGTCAAAACTTAAAAGCTATCATCCATGGTGATAAATCTTTCCTTATCTTGTTTACTCTCGTTCGGGCTCCAGTCCCCCCCTTCCCGCGCCCCGAGCCAACGCATTGTGAGTCGTGACCTTGACTTGACTGTGACAAGTTATAAAGCAGATGCAACCGAACAGTGAGTGTTATCTTAACGGCCCGCTGCTGTTCCTCTTTCGTGATTATGAAATACTACTTCATCGGCACGTCATTGTTTATAGAACAGCATTACGTCTGAGATATTACGATAATTGATGAGCGCGTTTCTTCACAGTTCATTAGACACCCCACACGATTTTTTTGTTTTACTACCCGGGTAACCCGCGGGTAATGTGGACGGGTACCCGGGTCGTAAAAAAGTCGGGTTTCATCATCCCTAGTAAACAGCCAGACACATTATTGTAAGACGCGATCGCGAACATAAGTCATTGGGCATTTTGTTGATGCGGCGCATATGATTTGTACCATCAGTGTTCTTATCTTATCTGCAAGTGGTTTACGAGTTTTCACGGTATAAATACTGAAGTTTTTCAGTACTGAATTAAGCCCGCTATGTTATCCTAAAACGCACCAAACGCTCTTTAATAAAACCTGACCTCAAAATTTTTCGCCTGCGGCGCTATTGTTGGGGGGCTCCGCCCCCCAAACTCCCCTTGCCTTCCCGCCGAAGTACCTTCCCGCTAAGAGCGAGTACTAAAAGACGGGTGCGAGTTGATTTGTTACACAATTTTCAAGGGTTGCTCTAACAGGATTTTTTTTAAATGTCAGTGGCAGCCCTGATTTATCGTGTTATAAAATAAATTTACATTATGTTTTTTTGGGTAATCGTATCAGCTTGCATCATATTTTTGTTTTCATAAAGTGTTCCTGATAATTAAAGTTCTTGTATTTTACCGCACTGATATTTTGAGTGGGTACAGTTTTTTCTTTCATTATTATTTTGTTGAAATTCATTTGAGAAAAATTAAGTTTAATTACTCCGCTTTCTTTGGATTAGTTAGTATTTTACCAGATAGGAACATGCGGCGGAAAGTACCGGCGCGGGAAGACACTGCAAGAGGTCGCACCAGCGACCTCTTGTTTATTGTTTTCTTTGAAATATAACCAGTGTTGAAAACAACCCTTGAAAATTGTGTAACAAATCAACTCGCACTCGTCTTTTAGTACTCGCTCCTAGCGGAAGGTACTTTCGGCGGGAAGGCAAGGGGGGTTTGGGGGGCGGAGCCCCCCAACAATAGCGCCGCAGGTGAAAAATTTTGAGGTCAGGTTTTATTAAAGAGCGTTTGGTGCGTTTTAGGATAACATAGCGGGCTTAATTCAGTACTGAAAAACTTCAGTATTTATACCGTGAAAACTCGTAAACCACTTGCAGATAAGATAAGATAAGAACACTGATGGTACAAATCATATGCGCCGCATCAACAAAATGCCCAATGACTTATGTTCGCGATCGCGTCTTACAATAATGTGTCTGGCTGTTTACTCGACTCAAGTTTCCGCGACGTCTCATGTTGCAACGTCTTTCGATTCTTGAAACAATTTTCAAGACTTGAGTGACAGACTGACAGTGTTGCTTGCGCAATAGCCTTGCAAACGAAGGCCTGAACACTACCCGTGCTGCTGCTGTCTCCTCCCGTTGTATCTCACGCTAGTCATCGTACGGCTCGATCGAAAAACATCGCGTTCTTTGTTCTAAATAATGTACTTAAAATGTTTTAAGAGGCGTTTTACATGGGATTAGAAATAGGAGAATAATGATGACAAATATGAAGGTTGGTCGCTAGCTGATTTAATAATTGAATTTATGCATAGTCACTTACTAGTTTACAACCAGTTACAAATCCACTGCAGCCAGGCCACTGGTAGACGGGCTGATCTGATCAGTACTTTCATCCTTGCGCCTTTTTACAAAAAATGTTAACTTAGTTTGCTTTGACATTATTCCTATTTCCTACACGAACACGACGAAAACCGTAGGCCTACGCACGAGCGGCGAACACACGCAATCACAATAGCTTCGTCACGCTCAACACACACTCCGCGGCTCCTACGACTCACGGGAATCACCAAGCAGACTTGCAGTTGCCTGCATGATCGTACAGAAGCCCACACCTAGCGGCACCATTCAGTAACTTGATCCGGGCGCTCGATTCAAATTCTCGCAAAAACGATATTTTGAAGCACGTCCATAAAAGTTACTCGCAAGAGCCAAATTGTCACTCGCAAAATGCGAGCGTGCGAGTGGGATTTTCAAGGGTTGTGTTGGAGGACGTTAAAAATCCGCAAAAATCCGTGAAAAGTCTAAAAAAGTTAATTTCATTGATCAAACTATGAAAATGGCTAAATATTATGTTTATATTTGTTACCATCATAACCTAAAAGTTGCTAAGGGCCTAGGCCTATGCACAGACGAGAATAAATGAGCCAGAAACGCCCGTGGTTGCTAATTAAGATTGCATAAAAATGTAAAATGTTACTTATTTACAGAAAATCTGTTTTAAATCTGACCTGGTTAAAAAATTCTTAGGCCTAGGGGCCGGCCCTAGCCGCCTAGGCCTAGGCTAGGCCCTAGGAATGTTGCATCACAATTTTGACCTAGGCCCATGTGTTGTGTTTATTAATAACATTGCAGTCTTGCAGAACTTGTTAATAGGGTCATTCCATTTAAATTCACCAGATGAGTGTTGCATCATGATTTTTAATTTTTTTCAAATTTTGCATGTTGATACCTATATGTATTAAGATTTCAAATCCAAGTTTGTAGATTTTTCGGATGAACCGTTCTCATATTTTAGGCATTTGAGTGTCGCCCCGCGTAGCGTTATTTGTTTTTGTAGCTAGTAGCGGTAAATGAAATAGGTTGAGAACCCAACCCTTGACAAATCAACGAGAAGTACTCTCGCGAGGCGTAATATCCACTCGCAACGAGGTGGCGCGGGTAAACCGGGGTTGCCCCAGCCGCCGGAGGCAAATCCGCCGAAGGCGGAAAAATTTTGGGGTCCTGTGTTATATTTGGTGGCCTAAAACGCGATTCGTGGCGACATCTAATCTTAAAAAAACGATTAAAAGAAAGCAAACACTGCATTATTAACTCCTTACGTCACGTAATAGGAGTTCGATCCTCAGTCAATGTGAAGTAGGCCTAGGACCGCGGCACAATGCGAGTTCAAATAGGCCTAGACCTACCACCTGCTGGATTTACGTCTATGTTTTCATGAGGATTGGCAAGGTCACTTATTTAATAATTATAATAAACACTAGGCCTACTTTCGTTTATTATGATTCATAAAACTAAATCCAAGATCGCGGAAGGCCTAGGCCCCATTGTGATTTCAACCTAGCAGCTGACGTTTGCAAGTCTGCGAGATGCTCGACAAGTTTCACGATTTCATTATTACACTTATTATCAGAAGGATGTTGCACGGGATTTAGGGCTGTCGGTGGATTCTCATATTTCTCTCCAATAACGTCAGATGAAGTTAAAAACATAATTAAGAATGGTTTCGTCGTTTGCGTCGATTTTACACCTAGCCTAGTTTAGGCGTCTCGTTCGTCTCTTTGTTACGTACGTTGTTGGGTAGCCTGGAACTTGACCTTGACTTTTTGATACTTCGTTTTTAGCGAGTGGTTGGTAACAGGCCATGCTGCGCATCAGGCTATGCGCGGTAGTTGTATTGCAGGCGCGGCGATTCAAATGCTAGATCGTAAGAAAAGCGCGGTCGCACGATAAGTTATCTGCGAGTGTCAATTTGCCAACTCGCAAGCACCAAATTTTCACTCGCAAATTGCGAGCTTGCGAGTGGGATTGTCGAGGGTTGTGAGAACCGTTTGAGATATCAAAATGTAGTAAGACAATATTTCTTACTAAAATGACAATCTTTCATTGACATCACTTCAATTTTGAACAACTTTAATTTTTCTTGCATTACGACTTACGAGGCAGCCAAATATTGACAACGCTTTTGGCTTTTTGGCTACTTTCAATAAATAGTTTAATATGGAAGGGGTGACAACAACAAAATAATTTTTTGTGAGTAAAAACTATGAGTACATACCGGTACCTTTAAGGTTGTAGGAAAAAAAATGTGTTGTTTTAACCCCTTATGCCTGAAAAAAAATTCTGAAAATGGAGCAAAATCAAAAAGTAGGCCTACCCCTTTGAGGGTAGTTTTTCGACAAAAGGGGTAGGTCCTAAAATTTTTTCAAAATAGCCATAAGTTGCTTGATCATATGAATTTTAATATATCAAAAATTTGTCATGTTGTTTTGCTTGGTTTAAAAGTTACAGATTTTACAAAAGTACTAAAAACCACTTCGATTTACACAACGTAAAATAACGGTAGAATATGTTAAAATGTAGATTTAGTTTTCTAATGATTGTGAAAATATAAAAATAGTATCATTAATCATTCATTAATCATTAATTATCATTAATCTTTTTGAAAGGTTTCATTACCGTAAGTTTGGTGTTCTGATAGCATGTTATTTATCTCCATGCAAAGAGCATTACTATACCGTACAGTATTATGAGATCGTCTCGTTGCCGTCGACAACTCCAAAGGTGATATAATGCGCAGAATGTTATCGTGTTTCACTTTCACCCATACTGAATCTTTATCTGATATTTTGAAAACAGTTGGCATACTAGGTTCTGATTAGGGTTGCCGTCGATAATCGAAATATCGATCGATTATCGATATCAGTAATATGATATGATAATCGATTCAAGTATTTTGATATGATATGATATGATTATCGATTTAAATAGTGACATCGATGTTTTCGCGGTTTACCATGCTTAAAAATGCCGCGCTGTCGTATCAACGCGCCGATTGGTTGTCGGAGTAGCCAATCGCTGCTCAAGTATAATGCCACGCCCACCGCCGCCAGTGCGCATGCGCTCGCAGCGCGATACAAGGCGATACGAAAACATCGCCCGGCCCGATTGCGATTTGCGATGTATTCAGTACGGCTCGACGTGTTGTGGCGTGAACTTCTCTAGCGTCAGTCTGCCCAATTATATTGAATTCGTGATGTTTCTTCCGTCCCAAACCCAAAGAAGATATTTGCCATTACTTCTGACGCTGCCTAACAAGATGAGTCAAGTGTGGCAGTTTTTTATTATTCAAAGAACGACGACGAGGAGGTTGGGAGGAGATAAGGCTGTGAGCTCGAATGTCGATGAGATCTCGCCACTATCTCTCGCTCGCTAGATGCGCGTACTGTTGGAACACGTAAACAGTGACACCCGATGCAAGTCAAGACGTATTAAAATATAGGCTGTGTAATTGAAATTCAGCCCTCAATTTTATTTTAAACATTCTAATCCTTAATGATCTCTTGTATTAGTGTTACAATTTTGCGTTTTTTCTGCTTCCTAGGCTCAATTTGGAATTTGATATGATAATCGATTTGGGTCTATGATATCGATATATTTCGATATGATAATCGATTCGATGCCTCCGATTATCGATCACGATTTTCACATCGAACGGCAACCCTGGTTCTGATGGGTGAAAAAAGTCCATTTTGAAGTCCATATTTTCCACCCAAGATTCAGCAACTGTTTCTAACCACCACTTGTGATCATAGACACAGGCAACATAATCCCAGGAGCTTTATGTTTTGAATACTTGCATTGAGTTCAAATCAATTGGTTTGAAACAATGGTAAGATCTTGTGTTTGGCACCCCAACTGCATTGTCATAACGCTGAGCTAGATGGTTTTCTTCTTTTACGATAGTTTCTGAAGTTAGGCTACATAGAAAAACTTAATCCCTTTGACATTTTCATCACAAAATTTGAACATCTCTTTAGGAGTCTTGATATGATTATCCAATGCTCTTTGTAGGCTTGTTTTCGTAACTAGACGTTTAACTGTTCCACCAATCCCATCGCATGGACCTTTGCCATGCGATATGGCAAAAAAATGCCATTCAGCATAATAATTAAAATCCTCAAAGTGATGGCACAAGTTGGTGATTTTTTGTTTGTTTTTATAGGGTAAGGGAACTAGTTCTGTATCGGGGTTGAGTTGTGGATCAAAATCTTTGGGCTTGTGTTAGTTCTACATGTAATGTACTAGATGCACTGTCAGTATATTTTTCTAATGAATTGATCCAAGGAGGATTGGAATTGCACACTGTCATCACCAGGTTGAGTCATTTGTCAACTTAAGTAGAAATAGTCAACAATGCTATCAAAATGGTTGCCGTTTGCAACAGACGCAATTGATATGCACATGCATTTATCATTGTAATATTTCATCAGTTATTAGCACAGCTTTCAAACTTTGTCAGAATTTTTATTATTAGTTTTGCTAAGAATTGACTATAATAGGTTTACTGTACAACTACTCAAAGCACCCTTGCGGGTGTCTACAAATAAGAGGTTTTTGTCCATTTTTGTAGATCGTAACACCATGTTAAATGAATAGGACATATGCAGTAAGCCTAATAGTGTTTAAAAACCAAGTTAAAAGTAATTTTTGCACACTTATTTTTAGAGCTTGTCTTTACAGATGCAAATCTAAAAAAAAAAAGTTTTGGTCTAGCCTAATTTTTTTAATATTTTTTTTCAAAATTTTGAATTTGATATAAATTTGTGTTTAGAATATTTGGCTTATAAAATTTATACCCAGGTGTTAGCTCTTGTCTTTGTCTTTAAATTTTGTATTGGAAAAAAAATTGTGGTTAGCCTTATTGCTGAAAATAATTCACAATTACAATTTTGATCCACGACTAATCCGGGGACTGATTGTGGATCAATGCTGATACCGGGCGTCCAGAATCAAATTTGTCAGGTGCGGCTGCATCACTACTTATGAAACATATCAATGAACCCCTGATATCAATTTGAAAAGTTTTAGGCTGATGATCCACAATTGATACCCGGGTATCAGTTCTGGATCAAAGCACTACTTTTTTTAATTGGCTCATTTTAGTACCTTCATAAACTTTTTTCATTTTTTCTTTTGCAAACATTGTCGGAAAGTTAATCAATAAGAATATAGTATGTGGTAGGATAACAAAAAAAAAATCCTGATACTCAAAATTGTAATATTGCTTAACCCGATCCAGAACTAGTTCCCTTACCCTACTGACTTGCAGCACCGTCACTAAAGTAAATAACTTTTTTTATGTCGGGAGCAAAAGATTTCAAAAATTCTAGAACTACTTTCTGAAAAAAATAAAAATGCATACACTGCAGTAGTACTATGCTGTAAGTCATGTAATGCACACACTTCTGAAGTTTCTCATTTTGCCCTCACTATGTAGTAGAT
>JAMZAV010013914.1:0-14528 GCA_024449915.1 Sweltsa coloradensis | reverse complement strand
AAAATGGCTGCCAATTTTCCCGAACGTTGTTCTTATTATTAAATTGATAAAGAGCTTCGTTATAACATAACTGTTAAAATAAAACTATTTCGATTCGTAAAAACATTAATTTTTTGTGTTATATTTTTTTGGGGCTGTGCATGCATCTATTAAATTTTGAATTATCATTGCACTCTTGCGTCGTGTCGATGATGAGGCACTGCTCGACGTTTGGTCATCCAAGGTATTCATCAAGACTGACGACTGATGAGATCATTTTTGATGATGATTTTTAACTGATGACAGACGATGATGATTAATCTACCAAACATGGGTGGCGAAACGTCGGGACAGTGCCTCATCATCGACAAGAGGCAACAGTCCAAGGATCTGGGTAATTAAAAAACTCTTTTAATGGTCTTTAAAAGCATACAGCATCTCATCCCATCTATGTTTATACACCTGTCTATACTTCAATAATTCGACCAGCATGGACGACGACCGGGAAGATGCTGTAGACGGAGTGATCGTGGATGTCGGCGAGAGATCGGGGGTAGTCGAGTTCACGTGGAAACGGCCAGAGCGAGCGGGGCCCGGTTCAGTCGAGAGGGTTCCTTCTAAACGGAGTCCTTGTGCCCAGACATCTACCCCTGACATACAATCTTGACATCGGAGACGTGTGAACCTGGCCCAATACCCAAGAAGATAAAACTGCGAGCCGGAAGAACGACGAGGCATCTACTTCACCACTGAGATCTTCGTTATAGGTAGGTATTTCATTTTCAGAGTGAATTTTTTACTCAGGCCAGGTTTGGGGAAGTTCAATAGTAGTATAACTCTGTTTCATCTTTCTGTTCCATCATTCATAAGGTTGCCTTTTAGACACAGAATAACAATTGAAGAATTTAGGGATTTTTAAATAGAGTACATTTGAATAGTAGAAAATTTGGTAATAAATTGGGAAAAAAAAAAAGTTTAAATGAAGTGAAAAAAAAAAATTTAAGTGAAAAAGTATGAATTATTATAAAGTACATAAAAAAAATACAAATAGGGTGTATGCTTGAAAATTTCTTGCTTTGACCTTTTAGGGGATCTTTAAAAAGTTAAAATTTTTCCCTTTGGTCTTAAAAAAATTTAAACCTAAGTTTGAAGTTTCTAAATTTAACAAAAAAGGCCCGGAATCAGCCCGAGAAAATGTTTAAAATAGTTCATTTGGGATACAAGTTTTAAAATTGGTAAAAGTTTACTTTGTTTTGAATGGACCCACCGATGAATCGACCCCATTTCCTCCTCGAGGTCAAAATTTTTAAAAAAAATCATTAAAAAATACTTTTTTCAGATATATATTTTTTAATATTTTTTATTTTACCCTATTTATGACCAGCTATATCTTTAAAAAAAAAAATGAAAAAAAAAAATTTCAGGTCAGTGAAAGTCAAAAATGGTTAAATAATTTTTTTTCGTCTAAAATGGGACCCAAAATTGCCCTATTTGTTTTTTTTTTTTTTAAACTAGTAAGAAATAATTTTTTCGGTAAGTACCCTTTTGGGGTCAAAATGTTTTAAAGGTAAAAAAAAAATTTGAGAAAATAGCACTTTTTTAGACACTATGTGCAATGGGGGTACAAGCATGAAAATTGTTTAAAAAAGGAAATAAAAAAAAAAGGAATCCAAAAAAAATGAATTTCCCCCCTTTTTTTTTAAAAAAATGAAAAATATTTTTTTTTAAAATTTTTTTCCCCAAAATTTTTTACCCAATTTTTTACCATCAAAAATCCATCCCCCCCGGGGGGGGTTTTTTTTTAACGTTGTTAAAAAAACTGGGTTGTATTAAAAATTTTAAAAAAAATTGGGGGATTAAAAAATCCTCCCTTTTTTTTCCGGGAAAAAAAAAAAAAAAAAAAAAAAAAATTTTTTACCCCCTTCTTTTGTCCTTTTTTTAATAAAAACTTTTACAAAAAAAAAAAAAACAAAAAAAAAAAAAACGGAAAAAAAAAAAAAGGGCCCCAAAAAGGGGAAAGAAAAAAAAAAACCCCGCAAAAAAAAAGAAAAAAAAAAAAAAAAAAAAACTAGAATTCCCTTTTAATGCACAAAAGGCCTTCTATGTCATTTCTTTATACTAACGTAAACTTTCTGAGCAAGATAGAAACTATTTTTCTAAAGAATACTTTTTTAAAACGGAATTACATGAATTAATATGTGCTGGGGTCTAAAAGAGGAATCATTTAAAAGCCACATCAATCCCACGTTCTTTTTTGAAGAATCATTGCCCCCTCTAAAAAAATTAAAGGGAATTTAGGGTTGGTTTTTTTTTATGGTGAAATTTTTTGAGCATTTTTCTATTTTGAAGATACCTTATGAAAACAAACAATTGTATGCATTTTTTTTCAAGATGCGGCGAATGCTACACGAGATTTAGAAAGATAAAGGGACATGTTCAGTTTAATCAGAATTTTTTGTGGAGAAGTTCGTCGTTTTTGCCTAAAACTAGATAATTTAATATCCATTTACTTTTTTTAATTTCTAAAATCCCCCTAAAAAAATTTTTCATTTTCTTTTTGAAAAAACCCGGGAAAACTAAAAATGGAGGTGACAGATAAAAAAATAAGAAAACCCTCTTGTGGTCGAAGGAATAGATAAACAACAAAAATGGAAATATTTTTCGTTTAAACCGAGTATTGGTGAACGGAAAGCACATATTGCGTGCAAGGTTTTCGGACTGGTCTTCTTGCGTGATTGGAAAAGAAGCTGTTGGTGGGGGATGTAGTCGAATGCCGCCCCGAAGGAGAGATTGGGGGGGTTGAAGGAGATGTTGATATTTCGAGTCGTGATAAAAATCATGGCCACCAACACTCAAGCCATTAGAACCAAAGTGAAACGGTTGAGGAGACCCCCCCCCGCAGGGATTCAGCAACGTGAGTAAACGAATAATCAATATTTACTACCCCTGACGACAGGTACAAACCCCACAAGTGTCACGCAACTAAAAAAAAAAAAAAAAAATCTTAACATTCGAACTACGTTATACAATTTATTTATTTAGTAATTGGCCTTGCAAATATGTGTGTTTACATCGGTGGCAAGTACCTGAATTAACATTTAGCATTTTGGAATTAACATTTCAATTTCATTTTTGAACCAAAAGTATCAAGACTTAATATCACACTCATTTTTCTTAATTTCTCATTTTACATCTAAAACATCAAAACATCAAACATCAATCAAATCAAATCCATATCCTCCCAAACACCTTCTAAACCTTTTAACTGAGGATTCCTCAACAGCTGCAGCTGGCAAATTGATTCCATTCCACAATTGCTCTAAAAAGACCACTTTCCAACATCCATATTTTTTAGTTTACATTCAACTTCAGGTCATGGTCTTTTATTGCTTATCTCATTCCATACCTGTATTCCTTTCATAGCACGAAACAGGGTATTTTTAAAGAATCTTATCCAAAACCGTTCATCATTGCATTTACACTGTAAAAAATTGATAAAAATGTCTAAATAATAATAATAAAAATCTACTGAAAATCCAAGATATATATATATATACAAATATATAAATAAAAATAAATTATTTAAGAGGTAAATAGGACACTGTTGACAGATGGCAAACAGCTATTCGCTCGGCCGGGAAGAATCAGACGTATGAAACTTAACATAGTTGTCAATAAAGCATTCACATGGACAATAGGGTGGGCCGAAAAACAACATTTTTTTTTTTAAAGACGTAATACCGCGAAAAAGTTGCGAATTGTGGAGACTAAAAAATTAAAAAACACAAAAAATCTGCGTTCAATATTCCGGTCGCGCATGTGCCTATAAAGTTTTCAAAATTTGGAAAATTTTGATTTTTTTTTTTTTTTAGTTGTAATACCGCGGAAAAGTTGCGAATTGGGAAGACTAAAAAGGGTAAAAAAAAAATATATATAATCGGTTTATATCTTCCGGTCGCGCATGTGCTCTAAACTTTTCCAAAATTTTGAAAAATTCACATTTTTACGATAATTTTTAACATTTTTAAATTAGCCTCTTCCTGAATGTAAAAGCTCGAATTTTTCATATTTTAAATTTTCTTCTATGTTAAAAATATTAAAAATTATCGTAAAAATGTGAATTTTTCAAAATTTTGGAAAAGTTTAGAGCACATGCGCGACCGGAAGATATAAACCGATTTTTTTTTATTTTTTTACCCTTTTTAGTCTTCCCATTCGCAACTTTTTCGCGGTATTACAACTAAAAAAATTTAAAAAAAAATCAAAATTTTCCAAATTTTGGAAAACTTTAGAGCACATGCGCGACCGGAAGATATGAACCGATTTTTAATTTTTTTTAAAATTATTTTAGTCTCCACAATTCGCATCTTTTCCGCGGTATTACGACTTTAAAAAAAAAAATTGTTTTTCGGCCCACCCTAATGGACAACCCTAAAGTCGCAGATTATCAATATCAATATGTTATGTCATTTAGCCAGGATTCATCCACGAACATGGTCAATTTGAGACTTTCTAACCAAATCCAAAATACTGAAAATCATTTTTTTTTTTTTTTAAATTTAAAAGTATATATTTTTTAAATTGTAACTGTAGCGTCTTATATTTCCATTTCTGTGACAACTTCCCAAAATTTCAAACATCTGTGGTGTCAGTCGGCTGAGCGAATATAAATTTGCTTAAAAACGCATGTCCATAAACAATAACAAAATAACAACAAAGTAGCAGACAAACAATAAAGTAACTTTATAAAATACAAAACCGAGTAGAAAGGTGATAAAGAGTGATTATAGCATAAAAGTCGTATTGGTAAACTAACATAAAAAGTATTTTAAATGAGTAAGGATTCATCTCATTGATGTTAATTTCTATATCAATCAAGGCCCTATAGCACGTTCACTGAACCTAATCGCTAATTGACGGCCGCTATTTGGATGAGCGTAGCGAAGATTCCATTCTACTACACTGGAGAAAAAAATCCGGAATGTTTTTTTTTTCTTTTTCCTTTTTTGTATTTTTGTCTGTTTGTTAGCACGATTCCGGCTAAACCGATACTCCGATTGCAAAGAAATTTTATGAAGACCTTCGAAATCTCTGAACTTAGAACTGCCACGATTTTGAGTACAATCGAAAAATTATTTCTCGTGTAAATCGTAATTTTACGTTTTTTTCGATTTTTTTGAAATTTCTTCGACTTATAACACCAACATGCTTTGTCCGATTGTAATGATTTTTTCACAGAACCTTAATTTTATAAATTAAGATATTCGTGTGAAATTTGAGCTTAATCGAAAAATTATTTCTCATGAAAATTGAAATTTTACGGGTTTTTTCTTTTTTAAAACAATTCTTTGACTTATGACACCTACATGCTTTATCCTATTGTAATGATTTTTTCACAGAATCTTAATTTCATGAATAAATATATTCGTGTTAAATTTGAGCGCAATCAAATAATTATTTCTTATGAAAATTGCAATTTTACGATTTTTTCTTTTTAAACATTACGCTTAATTTAAAAAATTAAGTTAATTTTTTATTTCATTTAATTTAACTATAAAAATGTAGTTAATTTTTTATTTCATTTTATTTCATTTAAAAAAATCTTCGATTAAGTAATGATTTTTTCACAGAACAACAGAAAATCCGCGTAACACATGGCAGCTCAATGCACCATATACGCTCATCCAACAACGCGGCGGTACTTAAGCGTTTTCCTAGTTTAAAAACATGACACAATAACAGTACTATTGTAAAAAATAGCCTTCGGCGGAAGGGTCTCCGGCGGCTGGGGCTTTGCCCCAAACCCCACGGAAGTGGTCCAGACCTCTTTGTACCATTACAATATTGTGTTAGCTTAATTAATTAATTAATCAAAAAAAGTATTCATAAATCTTCAGTCAAGGTTGCCGGTGGTCGCTGTCGAAGCGGCGATCTCATGACGTCTTGGCACCATATGTAAATAAATAATAAAATAAGGTGTGGCTCGTTGGTATTGTTGTGTGGCTCGTTGGTCTTGTTGTTAGAGTATCTGTTTCCAATGCAGAAGGTCCAGGGTTCGATTCCCGCTAAAGTCAGAAGTTTTTTAACTTCTGCTTTGGACTTAGGTCCATGAGTTCGTGTCTTAGAAGTTTGTAAACGGTGACTTTGGAGCCGTCCTAGCAACGAAGCACATAATAAATTCAGAGTTGTTCTGAATCGGCCTTGTTGATTCTGGCGTTGATCCGCGGGTGTTCGCACTGTCCATACCACTGATTGCTATATTTCTTACTAAAAAAAAATATCGATTGTTGTTTGGTTATCGCTCACTCGTCGATTGCGTCGGGGCCTACAGGGTAGGCTTAGCCGCTTTGATTTGCTGTCCCCCACTGAAAATCAGTTATATAACTGAGTGGGTACTCTAAATACAATTTTTTATTTATTTAAGCTTCGCAAACGCTTTTTCAGGCGCGTTGTTGGATGAGCGTAATTGTTTTTAAACGAAAAAAAGCGTAAAATTGCGATATGTATAAGAAATACTTTTTCGATTACGCTCACATTTCACACGAATATATAAATTTATAAAATTAAGGTTCTGTGTAAAAATCATTACAATCGGATAAAGCATGTAGGTGGGTGTTATTTGTCAAAGAAATGTTTTAAAAATAGAAAAAAATCGAAAAATTGCGATTTTAATGAGGAATAATTTATCGATTGCGCCCAAAAACGTGGCAGTTCTAAGTTCAGTGATTTCGAAAGCCTCCAAAAATTTCATCGCAATTGGAGTCTCGGTTTAGCCGGAATCGTGTTAACAAACACACAAAAATATAAACAGAAAAAAAAGAAGAAATACATTCCGAATTTTTTTCTCCAGTGTAGTAAAATGGAATCTTCGCCTCGCTCGCTACGCTCATCCAAAAAATCATCCTTATAACAACTTTAACGTTTCTCTCTCCATTGACTTACAAGGTTTAGAATTTGAGGCAGCAGGGAGGGAATGTTTATGGACTATTTAACATGACTTTGTTCGCCTCCCAAGAGCTGTTAGCGGAAAAATATTTCAAATCCGGTTATCAGCGCGAGATTTGGCATGGGGTATATTAAAAATACAAATATTAAAAATAAGCCGGGAGGCAAGCGATATCTCACCTCTAACATCCCCTAATAGACTAGGCCAGTTTAAAAAAATTCGAACCTTGTGGCCCGACGTGTTAAAAGCTGCCAACAAAGTGATTTAAATAGATTTTTACACTCTGAATCCGAAAAACATTGTGGCAATCGCTATTTTCACTTTTTATACCCTTAAATCTTAAGGATTGGTTTTGGTCGTCCAGAAGTAATTAAATCGCAGAATCCACAATATACAAACATAAAATTGAACAAAATTAATAATATAAACTTTGAAGTAGCTTATTGCATAATTAATCTTTGCTAAGTTCGAATAAAGTTATTATTGGGGTGTAAAAACAGGGGTGCAATAATAAAATAATGCCCAAATTTAAGTGTATGCAACTACTGTGCAACGCTGTGTATCGAGAACTACTCAACGAAAATAATTCACATTCCCATGCATGTATGCTCGATACCTGTGGAATGCAAATAAAGTTTTTCCAAAGAAGTGTGCCAAAAATGCCAATATTACAAAAAATATCAAACCACACCCCAGCGCCACGCCGGCACTTTGCGACGAATGCGTCAGTGATTGGGGCTTTACAGCTGAATGTAAAAATTTTCAATTTTTTTGCAGTATCAATAACACGAAAAAATTTTCCTTAAAATATTGTTTGGAATGTCAGCAAATTCACTGGATAAATAATATTTTAATTTTTTCTTAAAAATTTAAAAAACCATATAACTTTGTCACAACACACACAAAAGCTTAGAAATTTTTTTGGGTTGTCAATAAATTTCTCTGTGTTTTCTGAGTCCCCGCCTAAAAAGAATCTGAACATAATTATCTAAGATACCAGGATACACTTAAAAATTGTATCTTCATTGACTCCCAAATGATCGAGCACCGGCCGCATTACCAACGAATTATATCTAGCGGAAGCGATAAAAACTGAACCATACAATCAGTTTTTCGTCGAAAGGTTTTGAGGGTTTAAGTGTATAATCTTGGGCATACCCAATCGATAACCAACGACCCCTGTATTTCGGGGCACAAAATAAATATTTCGTCTTCTTAATTCCTACCTTTAGAAGAACGAATGCACGATTTACATATTTCTTTGGTCTCATGCAAAATTTTTTTGTAGAAATTTCCGGGGGCCTGGTAGCATTTCTTTGGGGCATTTTGCTTCAATTAAAACAGTCAGGTACGACTCCAGATGTCATTAATAAGTGAGATACAGTTTAAAATTTCCCGTCACACGTTAGCTCGCTCACAATCCACCATAGCGCAGTGCTATATTGTTGCAAGAAGGATATTTTTTTTCTGCATTCTCTACGAAAGTATATTTCACTTTAGTTATCGATCACCAATCGAGGGTGGGTTTCATTTCCCAAAAATACCCTCAAGATTTTGTTTCAACTTGAAAAGATTTTAATTTATAAATCTTTTCAGAAAAAATGCGGGTGATTTGTAAAAAGTGTGACTTCCGCTTTTTCTATGGGCTAAACTCCCCAGAATTTTTCGATGTCGACTAACGGGGTTGCTTGAGAATGAAGAAGTGGAGGGGGGGGGCGGGGGCGATAAAAACCCTGCCCTTTTTTTTTACTTTTTGGAACGGGGTTTAAATGTTAGTCATATTAGTAAAATCAGAGTACTGACATACTCGGTGCCAATGGGTTGTTCAGACAGAACATTTTTGGTATATCAAATTCGGAAACCTATTTTAATGTCATGGCAGCTTGTCAAACCTTTCTTTTTCCTTTTGAGAGTAACATTTTGCTTTCTTTTTGGTTAACATTGTTGCAGAAATCATTGCATTCCCAACTGGATAGTTGTTACCCTTAAAGAAAAAAATCTACAATAATTGATTAAAACCCCAACTTGTAGCTATAGAACGGAAAATTTAAAATGGTATTTTGTCGGGCCGTGAACCCAAAATGTAAAAATCTATTTTTTGTCTAATTGTGTATAAAACACATAAGGAAATTTTAAAAAATATATTGTCTTTGGCTCTATTGGCAGCTTTTTTTTTCTATTTTTATTACTTACGACTGGTAGGGGTAAAAATCATTTTCAAAAACAAAGGAAAAATAAACTTCCCTTTAACTTCAACAAAAAATACTTTAGAATTTACTTTCAGCATTACCGCACTGAAAGAACGTTATGTTGATCAATCAATCATATTGTGTTAATCTTTTTTTAATCAAATTTCGCGTCCTGTGAAACGATGTAAAATTTTAAAAAAGAAAATATAGATGAATTTTCCGCTGTCGTTGGAAAAATTTCGAAAGAAAAATATTTTGATTTTCTATCCACAACTCTCGATCATCGCGTGGGGGATTCCCTCGTTCGTCCTTCTCTTAAAAAGCTGTGAGTCATGTGTGCAAAACGAAAGACGCGGCTCATTTTCGGGCTTGGCCAAAATAATTTTGTGTACCAATACCATCGTGAAAGATGTGGGTTGTTTTCCTTCCTCGTGTGCTGTTTTCGCAATAACCGACCAAGCCAAGCCATAACACGCCAATTTTTGGGGTAAAAACCCAAGTAGACCTTTCGTGTATTATAATGAAAGCAGCATTTGCGTGTGTTTTGAAAAATACATAGGAACATCGCGTATTTCGAAGCATTTCAAAAGCATATTTTCAATATTCCCTGGATTTGTTCAAATTAAAAAGGTATGTAGGCAATTTCGACAAGCGGGCGCTGGCGAGGCTAACGGTAATGTTCACTGTGTTTTTTGGGGGTCTATGAGGTATTATAAAGGCCCATAAAAATATGTTTACAAAGCGATTAGTTTTTAAAAGTTAAAAAACCCCCCCCTCGATTTTTGCAGCGCTAGTCAAGAGGCTGCCCACCCCACCCCGTTTTTCGCGTAGTAATAAAAAGTATCCACAATTAAAAAAGATCGTCACAAAAAACATTAATTTTACAGTCAAATCGCCCAGAAAATCAGCAAAGCCTACACTGCGAGGCCGAACCACAGCACAAGCGGACTGCATCGCCTCGCACTGATCAGTGATCCGTACGATCGCTTTATTTGGTTCCGTGGCCGCGCGCTAGGCTCCGCCGTCCCCAGGATTATTACACTGGGGATCTTGTTTCAGTTTTTTCACAATTCAAACTACCTGTATTGAATACTTATTTTCCCTGGGCCCCGGTAGTTTTGTGTTTTGTGGAAAAAAAACCACTCATCTTTTACCGTTTACTTGCAATAAATAAACATTTCTTAGTTCAGCAAAAAATTTTAAAACTTTGCTTTTTGAACTGTTTTTGAGGGCCCTTTTCTTTTGTAATTTCGGTACATCTAAAAAATTGAAATTTGCCAAACTCTGAAAATACTTTTTTCTACCAAATTTAAATTTTTTTAAAATTCATTCTAGGAAATTATCTCACTAGTTATGAATTTAAAAATTATTGGGGGGAAAATGTTACTTTTTTGGAGTTTTGGGCGTTTTTTTTGGGGGTAAATTCCAAAAATTTTAAAATTTCCAACAATGTTTGTCATATGCAGGGTATTCTTCGAGTAGGAAAAAACTTTGGTGTCTGCTTTTTAAAACCCCGGGACACCATATTTTAGATGAGACACATTTTTTAAAAATGGCCCCCGCCTTAAACATCCTAAAATTGGAACAATAACAGTTTTTTAACCCAAAAAATAATATTTTTTGTTCAAATTAGCAATTAAAATTATGTTTCAATGTGTTTTCGTCAAATCGACCAGCTCTCATTTCCTCAAACCACATATTTTGTTCAACCCCCCACCCCAAAAATGTACATAATTGGATGAGCGTAGCGAAGATTCCATTTCACTACACTTGCAGAAAAAAATCCTTGAATGTTTTTTTTGTTTGTATTTTTGTGTGTCTATTAACACGATTCCGGCTAAACCAATACTCCAATTGCAATGAAATTTTCTGGAGGCCTTCGAAATCTCTGAACTTAGAACTGCTACGTTTTTGAGCGCAATCAAAAAATTATTTCTCATGAAAATCGCAATTTTACGAATTTTTTCGATTTAAAAAAAAATTCTTCAACTTATAACACCTATATGCTTTATCCGATTTTAATGATTTTTTTACAGAACCTTAATTTTATGAATTAAGATATTCGTGTGAAATTTGTGCGCAATCGAAAAATTATTTCTCATGAATATCGAATTTTACGTTGTCTTTCTATTTTAAAACAGTTCTTTGACTTATAACACCTACATGCTTTATCTTATTTTAATGATTTTTTCACAGAACCTTAATTTTATAAATTAAGCTATTCGTGG
Organism: Sweltsa coloradensis; assembly: GCA_024449915.1. Taxonomy (NCBI): domain Eukaryota; kingdom Metazoa; phylum Arthropoda; class Insecta; order Plecoptera; family Chloroperlidae; genus Sweltsa; species Sweltsa coloradensis. The sequence goes on along the minus strand of JAMZAV010013914.1, from coordinate 3,186 downwards.
AAAATTTGAGCGCAATCGAATAATTATTTCTCATGAAAATTGCAATTTTACGATTTTTTTCTTTTTTTAAATTACGATTAATTAAAAATTTAAAAATTTATGTTAATTTTTTAATTAATTTCATTTAATTATAAAAAAATTACTTAGTAATGATTTTTTCACAGAACAACAGAAAATCCGCATAACACATGACAGCTCAATGCACCAAAAATGCTCATCCAACAACGCGCCTTATAAAGCGTTTGCGAAGCTTCCTAGTATTTACCTTGAGTGTGTTATCAGCATGAAATTTGGCATGCATTTACATAATTGGATGATCGAAGCGAAGATTCCATATTACACAGGAGTAAAAAAATCCGGAATGTTTTTTTTCTTTCTTTCTTTCTTTTCTGTTTGTATTTTTGTGTGTTTGGTAACACGATTCCGGCTAAACCAATACTCCAATTGGGATGAAATTTTCTGGAGGCCTTCGAAATCTCTAAACTTCGAACTGCCACGTTTTTGAGCGCAATCAAAAAATTATTTCTCATGAAAATCGCAATTTTACGACTGTTTCGATTAAAAAAAAATCTTCGACATATAACACCTATATGCATTATCCGATTTTAATGATTTTTTCACAGAACCTTAATTTTATGAATTTAGATATTCGTGTGAAATTTGTGCGCAATCGAAAAATTATTTCTCATGAATATCGAATTTTACGTTTTCTTTCTATTTTAAAACAGTTCTTTGACTTATAACACCTACATGCTTTATCTTATTTTAATGATTTTTTCACAGAACCTTAATTTTATAAATTAAGCTATTCGTGGAAAATTTGAGCGCAAAAAATAATTATTTCTCATGAAAATTGCAATTTTACGATTTTTTTCTTTTTTTAAATTACGATTAATTAAAAATTTAAAAATTTATGTTAATTTTTTAATTAATTTCATTTAATTTTAAAAAAATTACTTGGAAATGATTTTTTCACAGAACAACAGAAAATCCGCATAACACATGACAGCTCAATGCACCAAAAATGCTCATCCAACAACGCGCCTTAAAAAGCGTTTGCGAAGCTTCCTAGTATTTACCTTGAGTGTGTTATCAGCATGAAATTTGGCATGCAGGTACATAATTGGATGATCGAAGCGAAGATTCCATATTACACAGGAGTAAAAAAATCCGGAATGTTTTTTTTCTTTCTTTCTTTCTTTTCTGTTTGTATTTTTGTGTGTTTGGTAACATGATTCCGGCTAAACCAATACTCCAATTGCGATGAGATTATCTGTAGACCTTCGAAATCTCTGAACTTCGAACTGCCACGTTTTTGAGCGCAATCGAAAAATTATTTCTCATGAAAATCGCAATTTTACGGTTTTTTATTATTTTTAAAAACATTTTTCGACTCACCGACATGCTTTATCCGATTGCTTTTTTCACAGAACCTTAATGTTATGAATATTCGAGTGAAATTTGAGCGCAAACGAAAGATTATTTCTCATGAAAATCGCAATTTAACGATATAATTTTAATATTTAAAAACATTCTTCGACTTACCTACATGCTTTATCCGATTGTAATGATTTTTTCACAGAACCTTAATTTTATGAACATTTTTGTGAAATTTGAGCGCAATCCAAAAATTACTTCTCATGAAAATCGCAATTTTACACAATTTTACGACTTTTGGATGAGCGAAGCGAAGATTTCAATTTCACTGACCCCCAAAAATTAAGCTCGGGTGTTTTTTTGTTTGTTTTTTTTGTTTTTTTGTATTTTTGTCTGTTTGTTCGCTCTCTACCGGGCAAACGGCGTATGCGATCTTGATGAAAATTGGAGGGGACATTCGAAATCTCTGAACTTAGACCTGCCACAATTTTGGGTACAATCGAATAAATATTTCTCATGAATATCGTACTATAACGATTTTTTTCCGATTTTTAGTGTGATATTTTCGTGACATTTGGGCCGATTCTGACCAAACGGGTGGGGATTCAAGGTTCATATTTTACATGGATATTAAGGTTATGATGATGTAGTACCTTTTGAATGAAGAAAAAGTTGGAAAAGTTTATTCATAGAATTAAAGGTTTTAATATAAGTTTTTTGAGGTATATAATAATAAGTAACAAGGTAACGATAGAAACTTGACAACAATCACCTACAACTGATATATGTGATATGAGATACTGTCATTTGTTCACCCTTTACTATCTTATTTTATATTATTTGTTAATTAATTTCTGTTGTATTTTATAATGTGGTTTTAAGAGGTATAACTTAGCATAGTAAGTTAGACACTTTGTGCCTGGGGCCTCAGGGCCCTTTTCTAACTTTCTATGAGGTTGTGCACATTAATATTCGATTATCTGTACAATTTCTCAAATAAATAATAATAATAATACTAATAATAATAATAATAATAATAATAATAATAATAATAATAATATATATTTTTTTTTTTTTTTTATTGGAAGTACATATTTAAATACATGATTAGTTCAGTATGGAAACGAGTCCCACAAGCCACACAAGCGGCTTAGCTGTGGGGATAAAAAACATTGACAATTAATAAAAATAACCCAGACTCCAGACTTTATAATATTGATATAAGTACAAGGGAAAAACAACAAAATACCTCGAACCAAAAACATACAGAAAACTTGAACAAATAATAATACACTGAAAATGAAACTTAAAAAATACTACGCATCCCACTTACATGCAATGTCTGTTTCATATAACAAAAACACTTTAACTCATTCTTTACCCTACTTATTTGATCTATACTTCGTAAATATTTGGGAATTTTATTAAAAGTAAAAAGTACACTGTATTGCAAAGCTCTTTTCCCATACTTATTGTTGTAAGTTGGTATTTTCAAATACTCTGCCTCCCTGGCGCGAGTATTTGCATTATGACTACACAATAGTTTTAACGAATTATCATAATAAAATTTAACTAATAATTTGTAAGTGAACAGTACATTACAGGTAAAACATTACAATATCTAAATAAATCATAAGTTGTGATACATGAACCATTTTTCTTATAAGGGGATATTAAACAAACCATTCTATTTTGCAGTGAAATAATATATTTTAAATTTGAAAATGATGCATTGCCCCATGCAAGCAGGGCATTGATATGACTGACTCACAAGTGCTATTATACGGTTCGGAGTAGATTAAGGAAAAA
>JAMZAV010013913.1:0-16808 GCA_024449915.1 Sweltsa coloradensis | reverse complement strand
ATTGTGTGTTTAAATACATTGTTATGTTTCAATATTTTCTAATACTGTAGTTCATTTGGTATGCATCATTAATAAGTTAATTAAGTTGTCCTCCTTTGTAAATCAGTTTTTATAAATGAATAGGATAGACGTAAATTAATTATTTTTTATTAGAATAATATATTTTAATCAAACTTTTAATCGCAAACTATAATTTTTGTCTACAGGAGTTTTATATGAGAGTACGAACATGCAATATGGGTGGGACGGTCGACCTGGGAACCAAGATTGTGCTAGAATTCTCCCCCCACCTACAAAGAAGATTTTGTAAGAAAACAACCTCTTGAAATAACTAAAGTGATGGTAAATGATAAACAACTTGTATTCTCAATCTCTCTACGCTTCCGCTCAAACCCAACCGATCAACACTGATGTCTGACCTTGATTGTTTATTATTTGTTGACCTTAACCTATCCCCAGTTCAACTTCACGTTTAAGAGCACCCCTTCCTAGATGCGACCGTCATCGTTAATTGATCCCAATAGACTGTTAACGAATAGCAAGGTAATTATAGCCCCAACTCCAGGAGAGCCAAGTGACTTTGCCAGAGAAAAGCTAATATTAGCACCTACTCGATTGATCATACCTCATTAGAAAAATATATGTTGTCAATCTAGATTCAACTTCCAGTTCCCGGTGTACAAGCCGTCATGGTTTATAATTCTGCAATAATAAGTGAGCAGTCTTTCGACGATATTCTTTTGGGGGAACGAAACTCTTTGTTCTATTTTCATATAGATAGATAGATAGATATTTTTATTCACTTAGACTAGTACAGTGTACAAGTATAACTCTTTGCAGAGAAAGTGAATAGTCTATAATTAATAATTAATAATAAAAGTGATAGTAATTATAATGATATACACAGTGTTAGAAGAAAGAATAGTTGAATATAACGCATAAATGATAATTGATATGGATATTGATATTGATATGTATGATGATTGATAATATTGATATATATATATATGATGATTCATTAATTGATTAATAATGATAAACACAGTGTTTATGTTAAAGTAGAGTAGATGCAAACAATAGCATGCGCTACTATAGATTAAAAACTCATATATAAAAAAGAAAATTTGGAAATTAAAAAGCAATTTTTGATGTGATTTTGTGAAAATAATTGCTGAGGGCCCAACAGAAAACAGAAATTTGATGTACAGGAGAATGGTCTAGTTTTTATATGATGATTGTTTGATTTGATTAAATTAGTTTTTAGGGGTAAAGTAGAGTAGATGAAAATATGCCCTACTAAAATTAAGAATTCATATAGAATAAAAAAAAAAGGAAAAAAAGCAATAATTGATATAAATTTTGTGAAAAAGGAATTGCTAATGGCCCCGGGAAAAACAGAAATGAGTACAGTAGAATGTTTTCTTAAAAATAATTGAAATATAATGTGTTGATGTTTGGTTTGATAGGTTTATTTTAAAGAAAATTTAGATGCAAAATAATAGAATGCCCTACAGATTAAGAATTCAATAGAATAAAAAAAAAGTTGGATATAAAGCAATTTTGATGTGATAGGTGATGAAAAATTGCTGATGGAAACAGAAAAAAAGAAATTTGGAGGATGTACAGGAATGGGGTTCGTATATACCTGCAAAATCCAAGGAAGGTGTAAGCAATTTTAAATAAAAGAAATTTAGTTACTCTTTTCGGTTTAAGGGGAACATTTAAAAATTTTTTAAATTTACATTTTGCTTGTTTGGGGTTAATCTAGAAAATTTTGTAAATATTATAATAAAAAAAAATTGAAAAAAATGAAAAATTTTTAATTGGAGAGGTATTTCATTGATGGATTTAAAAGCTGGTTTGCTGTAAGAATGTTTTCAACTTATTTTTAAAGGGAAGACAGGGGGGGGAGGGGTTTTTGATGTGGTCAGGGAGCTTAGGTAGAGGGGGAAGATAGAAAATTCGGGGGCCTTGTGCAAAGAGCGCGATATTCCCAGGCCTGTATTAAGTAATTTTAGAACTGCCTATGCAACAATTTTTTCGGGGGAAAAAGTATGTTTCCTGATGCGATAGTTGGTCTGGGGGGTTTTAACTCCCATAGCGGTAGCCCCAAATTTTTTTTAACACAAATTTTGGTTTTTTACACGGTTTTGTGGGGTTTCGCCGATAATATAAAAAAAATTTCCCAAAATTTCCCAGTTTTATTGTCAGTTAAAAAACTTTTTTGGCCCCCTTTTAAAAACTTTCAAAACCCATTAAACCCCCAAAAAAGGAAAAACGGGCTTGCTAAATAGCCCCTTGTTTAACGACCAATACACCTTGCCCTCTTTATTTCCTACCCTTTTGGGGGACTGTGTATTTTCCCCTTGCCAGAAAAGGGAAATGTTCAAAATTAATTTTTTTTTTTGTTTTTTTTTTATTTATTTAAAAAGTAATAAAGCCTATTTTTTTAAAAAATTGTAAATAAATTGCTTTACCCCCAATGTTTTACATTACGGCCTATTTTTTAAAAGGGGGACCAATGATACAAAAACAAAAACTGGGATATTTTAAGGGGAACCAAATTAAAGTAATCCCCGGGTTTCGAGATTATTTCAAATCTAATTCGTATTTTTCTTTTAATTAACACACCTAAAAGATCATAAATTTTGCATAACTTTACAATAAAACACTTTTACAAAAAAACAAATAACATTTTTTGGTAATGTAGGCCTGTGTTTTACAATTTTTTTTATTTGATAACTAATTTAGGGAATTTTTAAATCTTTTATATTTTATGTTGTTTTTAAAATGTTTTTTTTTTAAATTTTTATAACAGGAGACAAAAAACCCGTAAACTGCAGATTCTTTGATTTTTTAATAAAATTTTATAAAAAATATTGTACAATGTATTAATTGTTGAAAAAAAATTTTTGAATTCAAATTGGAAAAAAAGGGCATTCTTAAAGATTCGCCCGATTTAAAAATTATAGCGCCCCCTTGTTACATCTATCTCCAAATCACATAATTATTACTGATCAATAAATGCGTTGATCTTTAAAAGTTAATTTTTTATATAAAAAAAATTATTTCCTGAAATTTTTAAAATTTCCCAAACCCACTTTTAAAACGCATGTTGCAAATTAATGTGTAAAAAATGTTTTAAATTTTGGGTTTGTTTAATGATATTAAAAAAAGAATATATATATTGGTTTGTCTCTTTGTATAATAAAGAAAGGTAGCAAAAGTTCGAACATTCAAACATGTCAACAGAAAAATTAAGGGGAAAATGAAAAAGTGACAAACTTTCTTTGATGTCCCAAAACTTTTATAGTGCAGGGGGGGCCCCAATTTTATTTAAGTTGGGAAGGCAAAAATTTTAAAATGGTGGGGGAGCCCATATTAAAATCCCCAAAAATATCCCCAAAATTTAACAAAATTTTGGGAATGGCTCGATATGTGGAATAAAAATTTTCCAATCATCCCCCCATTCTTGTCCTTTTATCGCGTGGCAATGTGATCAAGATATTTTAATAAAAAGCTTGCATATTTCTTTCTTTTCTAATTCCCCATCAAAAATGGTCTTCCTCCCGAAAACCCAAAAGGGGCAATCCCGATAAAATGACGGGAAAAATGCAAATTCCCCTTTTTTAAAAATTTATTGGGAGATACAAAATTTTTCTTTAGTTTGAGAGCCTTTATGTTTCCAAATTTTCACTTTTTTCCCAGTGTAATGCCCCTTTAAATTTTACTCTTTGGGACACTACGATGACATCTCGCATTTTTTAAGCACATTCCCAAACCCACCTTTGAAACTAAGCTTGGGCCGGGAAACAAAACCCACCTTTGGGAAACTCAGGGCCCATTCATTTTGCGGGGCACACAGGGAGTGCCAAAAAACGTTTTCGTTGCAATTTTAATTTAGATAAAAAAAAAAAAAAAATCGCGGGTCCGTGTTTGGGGTTGCGGGCCAGACCAAAACTTGGCGGGCCGCAGCGGCCCGCGGGGGCCTACGTTGGGGCCCCCCTGATATTTGTGTAAAATGAATGTAAAATAATACCGAAAATTTTTTCCCCAGAGAAAATCCTCGATGTAAAAGCGGCCCCCTAAATTTTTACATGAAAGAAAGCAAAGAAGGTCAGCAAGATCTGACAAACCCAACACCCCTTTTTCTATAAATGATGGGCGGGGTTTTGAAATAAACTCCCCAGGCATCGCTTTGAAAAAAACATGGGAAAGGTTTCACCAAATGCACCCCCGGGCTATAAAAAAAGGGCCCGGCAACACGTAATCACCTTTCAATCACCAGTCCCCCCATTTTTTATCATCATGTTTTTCATCTAGCGGGGAATATTTTGTAAAGAAGACAAAACTAATTGTATATTTCTATACAAAGCTGTTAAAAAATTTTAGGGGAAAAGGGAAAACAATTTTTTAAAAACATCGTACAAAAAGCATTCACTCGGGGGGGAAAACATCAGATGTTAAAAGAAACTAAAAGGGGTTAAAAAATATAATAAAGAGGGAAACTTTGCAAAACGCTTTTTTTTGGGCGCGTTGAGGTGAGTTTTTTTTAAGTTTTTTATTGGGGGAGGACCACTTTTCTTTTTCAAATGCTTTTTTAATGCATGTAGAAGATTTCTTAAGTTTCTATTTTTACTTGTGATTTTTTTTTATAAACCCAAAAAAAATATATTTAACCTTTATTTTAGGATTCTGGGAAAATTTTCCAAATTTTCTTTAAAAAAGCAGTACAAAACCCAAACCCTTTAAAGCCTTTTAAAAAAAATGAACGTTTAACCCCACCCGTATTGGTCAGAATGGGCCCCAATGGAACCCCCAAAAAATCCACTTAAAATCCCCAAAAAAAATCGTAAAAATAGATATTCATGAGAAAATTTCCCCGAAACCCCAAAAACGTACTTTATTTCATGTAGATTGAGACCCTATCCTTTTGGTTTTTGGGGGATGTTCCCTTAAAAAAAAAAAAACCTTTTGATTTAGAAGGAGTTCTTTGGGAAAAAGGAAAGTTTTTTAAAGGGAAAAAGCAAATTTAAAAATTTTTCGGTTTTTTTGTACATTTAAATTTTTTAAATCAGTCAAAATTGTCATTAAAAAATGACCCCCTCTTTTATTAATAATAAAAAAATGAAAACCAATCTATGGGCCAACATGAAAAACGGGTATTTTTGTCCCAAAATTTGTCCCGCAATCAAAGAGGGCGCGGTTGGGTGGCGAGTTTTTGAGTCTACGTGGCGGGCGCTTTCGTTTTCCCTTTTGTATTAATAAAAGCCCGGGTTTTAAAGGGGTCGGCGTGAGTCACTTCTATTTTCCCCCTACGCGTTGGTTATGCAGTATCAGCGTGGTGTGTGACGTAGACGGACACATTATGGGGGACGAAACAAGTTCAAAGAAAAAGCACATCAAAGAGAAATCCCAAAAAGACAAGGGGTATCCACCCCTTTTTTTCCCCCAAAAAAAAATGAAGTGAAAATCTTAAATTCCTTTAAAAAAAACTTACAAAGGTTTTTTCCAGGTTTTCCTAAATCGTGATGCGAATTCAAGGGATTTAGTCCCCTTTAAAAAGCCCTCGACAAACCCCCCCCAAAAAAAAGCAAACATACCTAGTTCACCTGAAGAGGGGCATATTGCACCCTTTAACAAGTCTAATTCCGACGGTTAAAACAAATTTGCCTTAAAACAAAACGTAAATGATTAATTGTGATAAATTATCAGTGTTGATTAAGGCTCTATAAAATGCATTTTTGCTATTCGGGGGACGATGAGTGCATATTTGAGTGTGAAGGATAATCGTAAGAACTCTACCCTTTATACTGGATTCGAACCCCACGTCCTCGTAGTGCTACAGGGATACGCTTCGGACTTTCGCCATAATGGTCCCTGCACCCACCATAAAAGTCTTAATTGTGTTGTAATACAGCGATCATGTAACCCAAAATAATATCGCTTTGAATTGTATTTAGATATGATAGCGTATATCAATAACACATCAATGTGTTAAAACAATAAATAAAAATAAATAAATAAATAAATAAATTACTGTTAACGCAGCCAATAAATATAAATGTGACGTAGGCTTTGAAGTAAAAGTCCCACAATTAATTGGATGAGCGTGGCGAGCGAAGCGAAGATTCCTTTCTACTACACGGGCGAAAAAAATCCGGAATGTTTTTTTTCACTTTCTTTTTTTTTGTATTTTGTCTGTTTGTCCACACGATTCCGGTTTAAACCGATACCCCGATTGCGATAAAAATTTATGGAGCCTCGAAGTCTCTAAACTTAGAACTGCCATTTTTTTTTAGCGCAATCGGAAATTTTTTCTCATAAAAATCGCAATTTTACGATTTTTTCGATTTAAAAATTTCTTCGACTTAAAACACCTATATGCTTTATCGTTTTAATGATTTTTGCACAGAACCTTTATTTATGAATGAGATATCTTGGAAATTTGAGCGCAATTGAAAAAATATTATCATAAAAATCGAAATTTTACAGGTTTTTTCTTTTTTTAAACAATTCTTTGACTTGCAACACCTACATGCTTTAGCCCATTGTAATGATTTTTTTGCAGAACCTTAATTTTTTGAATTAATATATTAGTGTTAAATTAAGCGCAATCGAGAAATTATTTCTTTATAAAAATCGCAATTTACGATTTTTTTTTTTTCAATTACGATGAAGTAAAAATTTTTTTTAAAAATTAAGTTGATTTTTAACTAATTTAATTTAATTTTTAAAAAATTTTAACTTAGTATTTATTTGCCACAGTACAACAGAAAATTTGCATAACACATGGCAGCTCAAAGCACCAATTACGTCATCCCAAAAAACGCGGCGGACTTAAGCGTTTTCCTACTAGCGCTCAACGGATAAACAGCTGACAGTTCCGAGAGGATCTCCAAATCAAGTCAGTATAACTTGACGCAAATACGAGAGGTGTAGGCCTATTTTTTCCATTAACATTCATGTTCAGTATGGCAAAAGTGAAAAGAATGGTGGATTATAAAAATTGGATGAGCGTAGCGAGCGAAGCGAAGATTCCATACTTCACTACACTGAAAAAAAAAAACCGGAATGTTTTTTTTTTTTTTTCCTTTTTTTTTGTGCTTGCTGTTTGTCCACAGATTCCGGCTAAAGGGATACCCCAAATTTGTGATGAAATTTTTGGAGACCCCCGAAATCCTAAAATTTAGAACTGCACGTTTTGAGTCAATGGAAAAGTATTTTTCATGAAAATCCCCAATTTTACGTTTTTTCGTTTTTGAAAAAAATTTTCGATTTATAACACCTAATGCTTTATTTACTATAATAAAAAAAAAAAAAAAAAAAAAAAAATGTTTTACCGTTTTTCAATGATTTTTCCAGAACCAATTTTTTTATAAATAAGATATTGGTGAGTTTTAAAGCGCAATTTGAAAAAAAATTTCTCAAAAAAATAAAAATTTTAGGTTTTTTTTTTTCAAACAATTTTCTTTGACTTATAACACCTACATGTTTATCCGATTGTAATGTTTTTTTCACAGAACCTTAAAAAGATTTAATAATTCGTTTTAAAATTTTGACCCCGAAATCGAAAAATTTAAATTTTTTTAAAAATCGCAATTTTATTTTTTTTTCTTTTTTAAAAATACGATAATTTAAAAAAAAAAAAAAATTAAATTTAATTTTTATTTTATTTTAATTTTAATTTTAAAAAAAAATTTCAACTAAGTAATGATTTTTTTCAAAGAACAACAGAAAACCCGATAACAAATGGCAGCTCAATACACCAATTTGCTCATCCCAAAAAGCGGCGAAAAATTAAAACGTTTTTCCCAGTTTTGTCATACGAGAATTTATTATTTTTTTAATATTTGCATTAAATAAATAAAAAATTTTTTGGGAAGCCGCCCAGGTGCAATTTTTGCCCCTCTTCAGGATCTTACAGGTAGGGAAAAAAAAATAAATGAATTTGGTCTACCCCTCATGTTATAGGTATAATGATTTTTTGGGGGGGGTTTAAATCAAAGCGACCAACCAACCCTTACCCCCGACGCAATCGAGGTTTGGGATAACCAACCCAAAATAGATTTTTTAATAGGAAATATAGAACAGTGGGAGGACAGTGCGAACACCCGCGAATAACCCAGAATCAACAAGGCCGATTTTGAAAAACTCAGAATTTATAGTGTTTCGTTGCTAGGGGCGGTTCCCAAAATACCGTTACAAACTCTTAGCCCGAACGATGGATTCCAAATCCAAACCCAAATAAGTCCAAACAGGGGTTTAAAAAATTTGACAAGGGAAAGAACCCGACCTCGCATTGAAGCAGATACGTAAAAAGCAAAACCAACATTAGGAAGAATTGTCGGAGGGTGTTTTAAAGAATCTTCGCATTAAAAAGATGAGGAAAACCCGGAAAAACCTTTGACATGATATTTTTAAAAAAAAAAAATTTTATTGCAAGAGCAACAGAAGAGCATTTTGGTATAGAGCGAGCAAATAGGTTGAACGAAAAGAAAAATGCTTTTTCAAACATGATATAGATAGATTTTTTAAGCAGTAATACTATCTAGACGATGAGTGGCCCAAACGGTATATTAACTTTAATCTGCCTGTTGACACATTTAGAGTGGAACTTCGTAACAAGAGAGAACTGCCAACGAGAATTTGATTATAAAAGGTAAATATTTAATAATTTAAAACTTTTGCGTAATATACAGTTGTGTATAGATTAAGAAAAGGAACAATGGCAGAAGGCTTTAAAGTGTAAAAAGTTATATTTTAGTGCAAATAGCTCTAATAACCTAATGGTTTTATACCTCCGTATTTGCGTTCATATTAACGTAGACGATAGACAACGTTAGTGGAAAAGCAAAATTATGGAGCGATGAATGATATTCACTATTAGCGTTATTTGCACTAAAATATGACTTTCTACTTCTTCTCCAATGTTCCTTCATCTTTTTGAGGTAAGAAATAATTATATTTATTTTGGTTTATTAAAAATAATTATACCACAATGAGCTATAATTGCAATACATTGTAATAATTTACAAATATAATTGAAACTATTGTATTTACGGTAAAAAATTTTAATGACATGTTTTGTAGAGCATTAAAAACCCATTAAAACAATACCTGGTTTATCCAAATCCGATGATTCGATTACTTCTTGAGTTACAGCCATTTAAGAATTATTTTGGCGGTCATTTGAGGACGCCATGACAGGTGACTTATTTGCTACCATGCGTGTCTCACGTGAAAATAACATTCTTAAATATGTCTTTACCAGCTCCTTAATTTTGGTGCTGGTTTCCGGATTTGAAATGTTTTTAACGCTTGTTCCACGGACTACAAGTTGTCGCTCTAAATGTAGATCAACAGCTAAAACTTTAGTAAATAGACCTTCAGCGCACTTACCTTTATTCCGTTTTAAGATAGGTTAATAAATAAATAAATGATTTGTTATAAATGTTTTAATTTTATTATATTTTTGATTGACTATGATTTATTATTTTTGTCTATTCATCCTTGCATCTTACGCAGAAATTCTTGGATTTAAGGCTCGAGTGTGTACGCTTAACGTCGTAAGTGCAGTTTTTCTTACTTTAAATAAAATATATATGTATGCTGTTATGCAAATTTTTTTTTTAATGCAATCGTCTTAAGCACATTCTAGTTTTTCTAGTTTTCACCTTTCGAAAGACCACTTTAAACGTATCTCGTATATGCCTATTTTTTCATTTAAGTTATTTGCCTATGAGCCCTCAATGTCCTTATATGGTACTAATTTTTAATTTTTTGTCAATATTTACCAACTTTGTTAAGCCAAATGAGAGCAAGTACAAGGTTAAGCATTACCATTCTGAGAATGCATAAAAAATTATCTTGATTGATGAAAAATGCGGATATTGTTCGAGGAGATACGGTATGTGTCGAAAGTCATATTAAAATACCGGTAACGCAATTAAACCGAATCTCAATTATAGACATTGTCAATTCTATTCACACAAACCATCTGTGAATCACTGATTTCCTCCTTTCCTCAATCGAACTAAATATTCCTACATAAGAAATATTAAAAAAAGTAGATTTTGAAAATATTATCGTCAACAAACTAAATTCATTTAATAGTGTAAACTTTAATATATTTTGATGTGCGTAATGTTATAAGTTAGGCCTATAATGTTAGTTTGTTCGAATGTTTGTATTGTGGGTCTATTGTAGCCTACTATTGTGATTAATCGTCGAGTTTCTTTATAGTTTTTGATTATCTATTTTTGTTTTAACTTGCTACATAAATGTTAATTTTAATTACCAACTTTTATAACAATTTTATTGTATTTACTATTTAGGGATATCACACACAATTCTGTGTTTAAAGGCAATGCTCGTATTGATATTCCTAATGATTGTACAAATGATCATCAAATAATAATAATATAGAAAAAAACACTTTATATCGAATATTCATCAACACCAGATAGAGAGAACTTTTTCCAGAACTGAAGATAAAATATTCCGGACTGTAACTCCGATCTTATAATCTAGTAGAAAGCATCTCACACTACACCGATAGAGAATGTGACATGGCTGTACTTCACAGTTCATAAGAGACGAGTCTGCTGGATGAAATGCATGTCACGGTCCATCACCGAAGTGTGGAATATAAGCCGCACTTCGTAATCCAATGAGAGTGATACTGAGAGGCAAGACGTATTGTGGATTCTTGTCTCGGTTTAGCTAGGGGGTAATGTACGGTGATGTCTGGTTGGGCGACCGAACTAGTGAGGAAGAGAAGAATTTGGCAGGTGCTTTGGAAGTGCTTTATATTTATAGTGAACGAAGTAAAGAAGGGGCGGGTGGAGGAGTAGGAGGGATGTAGAAGGAGAGGTAGGAGGGTGATGGGTAGGACTGATATAAGTGGGAGGGGAAGGTTGTGAGAAGAGAAGGAGGGATAATTCTGTGGGAGGGGGATGGAGAATGGGTAAAATGTATAAATGGGAGGAAGGGGTGCGTGGTGTTGGGGTGTTGTAGTAGGTAAAAGGGGGAAGTTGATGGAGGAGTGGTAGCCCAAATGAGAGAGAGAGATCCATTGATTGATTAATTTCCTCTTTATTATTGGCGGGATTAAGGCCTGTGACCATCAACTGAATGTACATTACAAACAAGTGAAGTAATTTATTCTTATCACACAAGTGTGGGTACAAGTACAAGATAAGCTAAACATAACTAAATGACTAATGATGAGAGAGAGAGAGAGAGAGAGAGAGAGAGAAACGTCTTTATGTCTTTAAAGCCAGTTAGGCTTTATCTCCCATCCAACCTCTTATAAATATGTCAGATACATCCATATATATCATAATTATTATTAATAATAATAATAATAATAATAATTATAATAATAATAATAATTATATAATAAAACTAATAATTATAATAATAATAAAAATAATATAATTAATAATAATAATAATAATAATAATAATAATAATAATAATAATAATAATAATAATAATAATAATAATAATAATAATAATAATAATAATAATAATTGACAAAAAGAAACAATAAGAAACTACCCTTATTGACGTTGCTGTCCCAATGTGTCAAAAACGTCGAGACTACACGGGAAGAAATAATTGACAAGTATAGTGAAGTTGCAATTGAGATCAAGAAGATGTGGAAACAGAAAAAGGTAAATACAATCCCATTCATTATATCAGCCAACGGCATCATACGAAGAAGCTACATGAAAGCGTTGGACAACTAGATCTTCAACGCAATGTATACATCGAGACTCAAAAGGCAGTAATACTCAACACGTGTAGAATAAGTTCGTAAATTTCTAAACTAAGAATGATACTTCGAGATTCGAGACAGCTTCCATCCTGACATGGTTTTCGTGGTTTCCCATAGTCCGAAGAGCAAATGCTAGGATGGCGACGAGAAATCGGCCAGACCGTACGCAGCAGAAAGAAAACATCATCTACAAACAATATTAGAATTTATAAATGACTTATTTTAGTTAGAGTTAAGACAAAAGTAATAATGTATGTAATAGGTACACATGGAAGTACTTGACGTAAGTCCGTACAACATGTTAGCTCCGGTTTTAACCGAGTTTGTATGAAATACATCCAATAAAATAATAATAATAATAATAATAATAATAATAATAAAAACCCAAGATATGGAGCAAGTTAATGAAATGTCCTTCAATAGCATTTCTCTCGAAGAACTGAATCTAGTATTACATGGAGCACATAACGGAAAACTCCCGGAGTTGATAAAATCCATAACTTTTGTATAAAAGATTCACCTTTTTGCATGAAGATCTAGCAAAATATTTACCGCATTAGTGAAAGGAGATGAAGCCATTCCTTATTTTTTACAAAAGGAAAGACGTTACTTAAACCAAAGAATGCAGATACACAAAATCCAGCTCACTACAGCCAATAACATGCCTACCAACTGTATACAAATTACTTACTCTTGTATTGCAAACAAAATTTACCAGCATTGTGAAGAAGAACATATATTATCAGAGGAACAAAAGGCTGTAAAAAGTATTCCCAAGGTTGTAAGGAACAGTTGGTTATAGATTCTTTGGTTATGAGACAAACACATGTGTCCAAAAGGAATATTCATACTGCATATATTGACTAAAAAAAGGCGTATGACTCTATGCCTCATTCATGGTTTTTACATGTATTGGAAAATATATAAAATAGATCCAATATTAATACAGTTTTGAAGAACGCTATGAACACATGGAGAAACAACGTAAATATGAAATTGCCAGAGAAAACTTTGTCATCTGGTGAAACTAAAAATGCACGTGGAATATTTCAAGGTGACTCATTAAGCCAACTCTGGTTCTGCATGGCGTTAAAATCCATTATCAAATTTGCTAAAAAAATAAAAATACGGATTCAAAATCAAAGAAAGTGGTAATACACTATTTGTACTGTCTCATTTAAGTACAGGGGATGATATCCAACTATATGCGAAAACAGATGCACAACTCAATCATCTATTACAAATCACACATTCGTTTAGCCAAGATATTTAAATGGAATTGGATTAGAAAAGTGTAAAATATTATGTGTCAATAAGGGAAAAGTTCAAGCTTCACATGGTGTTCAACTATCGGGTGAAATTGTTATTAAAGGGAAAATGGAAGAAGGTGAGGTGTATAAATACCTTGGGTTCATTCAAGCTGAACAGATTCATCAAGCGGAAGCGAAGAACAAGCTTAAAGTACTTTTGAAGAGAGTGAAAGAAATACGACATCAAATTTAAAACGGGAAAAATAAAGTGAAAGCAATTAATACTTATGCAGTACCAGTTTTAAATGTATTCTTTCGGTATTTTAACCTGGACACAAACTGAGATGCAAGCGATTGATCGAAAAATAAGAACTCTTCAACAGAATACCGACTTCATCACCCCAGAGCGGGTGGTCGAACGGACGACATTGTCTAGGTTACGTGGTGGAAGAGGGATTATTGATTAAATAACGCACGTATTAAGAAAAATCAATGTTAAGGGGATACTTCTATAGTAAATGTACTTCGCGATTACATACAGCTGTAGTGCAAGCGGATGTCAACCTCAATCATTAGATCTGCATAACGATGACAATTTTGCAGACAATCTCAAAGTGATGATATGAAAGAAGAAATGTGGAAACTTAAGAACTACATGGGAGACATCACACAGAATTGCATCGTGATTATGTAGACACTGATGCATCTAATAAAGGTTACAAGTAGGCGATTTATTCGGAGAAACAGAGGGATTTTTCTTGGCTATACAGGATCAAGTAATTGCTACACGAAATTACAAGAGGCACATCATTACAGACAAGACAATTCTGGATGATAAATGTAGAAAGATGCCACTTGACCAATGAGACCATAGATCATGTAATATCGGGATGTAAACTTCTAGCCCCGTCGGACTATTTGCACAGACCCTAATCAAGTTGCCAAAATAATTCACCAACATCTGGCCCAAAAAATGTTCGTTACTGGAGAACATCGTACCGGACCATACTTTAAGTACCAACCTGAAAAAGTATAAGAAAATTTAAATTGGAAACTTTATTATGATCGGGCTGTTATTACAGATAAAACGATACAACATAATAGGCCTGATATCATTTTAACGGTATAAATCAAAAAAGGGAAACATTATTTTGATGTAGCAATTCCACTAAGTCAAAATATGAAACAACGTGGGACAGAAAAGTTAGCCGCTACTTTGGGCTTAGGACAAGAAAAAAAGAAAAATGTGGAAACAAGATCAAGTCACTACAATACCAATTATTGTGTCAGCCACGGCAGTTATACCACAACCAACCTACACAATAGTTTTCACCAACTGGACATTAACAAGAATTTATTCATCAAAATGCAGAAAGCGGTTATAATTTGTACATGCCATATAGTCCGAAAATTCCTCAATGACAATGTTTTATAAAACCATTTTATGTTGATATTTTGTAAAGATTAAGATTTGTTTTTGATTTGAATGTTATGTTGAATACTGTATAGATTTTAGATAAGTTTTGAATATGAATGTTTGTTATTATTATAGGCAAATGTATTGTTTTACATAGTCCGCAATACTTTGCATTTACTTGTACCCGGGTTTTTACCGAGATGTGGAACATGTGAATAAAAATAATATAATAAAAATAATAATAATAAACATAAATTATTATTTTAATTACACGAATAAATTTAAAATAGTATAGAAAACATACATTTTATCCTACATGCAATATTATAGTATAATATATAGAATATATTAAAATGTCAGCTACATGCAATGGCCATATTAAGAAATGTAGAATTGAGATAATTTGGGTGAATCTTAATGTTAGTGTTATAGATTGTTAATAGCTAGTTTACTTTAAAGAGCTTTCAAATACAACGGGTAATTTTAAATAAAAGGTACCTTCATCATTATTCTTATTTATACCAATATAAAACTCCATCTCCAAAATGGCAAGTATTTCTATACTTTTATTTATGAATCTCTGTTGGGGGTGCTTTCTTCATAAAACACCAATTCTAGCAAATAATTCTAAGAATTTCACAATATTTACAGTACTCAATTAGTGGATACGAATGCCACTAGTCCCATAACTAGTGCTTCGATACTTTAAGAATTAGTGATAAATTACTTGAGTGCTTACCTCACGTTGCACTTCCTCCCCCCCCCTCACCCACCCAAACTAGAGCAATAATTTAAGAAAAAAACAATATTTAGTTTTTAAATTAGGCCTTCATATTATATTAGGAGCATCGAGATATAACTGACATTTTTAAAACTTGGTTGCTGTACGAACATCGCTTCTAACAGTTTAAATAAATTGTTTAAAAACACGTGAAATGTAAGGGCCCGGGCCCCCCTTACATAAACATTAAATCTCAAAGTACCAAATATTTAGTGCTACTGCTAGAGTCTGGTATCTAGTGCCCGAAGAATTAGGCTTAGTGCTCGGTTATTTACACAAGTGTTAGTGTGGTAGTGTTGTGGGGTGGGGAGGGGGGGGGGTGAGTAAGTTTACGCAGCTTCCCCCCCCCCAATGTCCGCACTGAATCTCAAAGTCTCAGATTATTTAGCTTTAGGCACTAAAACTTCGGCCCCGAAGTATTAGTGCTAGCTGTGCTTGGTAAACTACTCCTCACACTACAATATACAACACTACACATAATACTCACTGCTGTACACCATTCCGCACACTTCTTTGCACTGAGTGAGGAGTAGGGCCTTTCAGATTGGTACGATGATCAAGTATCTGTGTCTATATTCTACTTGAAAGAAGCAGGCTACAGATGATTTAATTAATTCTTTAAATTGCCTATTTTCACAAATTTCAGGATGAAAAAGTGTACAATCTCAATTTCATTTAAAAAAAATTAACGTCCCTTTTGGTGTAAGATTATGCTGTATATTATGTGGTAAAAGTATATTTTGGGTGTAATAATCCCTTTTAACCTTTCCAGACCCATGACTTAACTTTCAAAATTTAATCTTAGTACATAAAACGTTTTTTTCAATTAGACCCCACGTTTTTTTAATAAAAAAAAATGCCCCATGTCAATGAGACAAAAAGTGATTTTTTTTAGAGGAAAATGAATATACACATATGCAAAAATGGCAAAAATGGAAAAAATTGGTGTGTTTCCGAAAATGTAATAAATCTCTAGTTAGTTAATAGGGTTTAAGGGCACAAAACATAAAATCTCTAGTATTGCTATTTTTTAGTTACTAAAATGCATTACTCTGTAGTGCCGGGCGATAGATACCAATCAATGAATATTGATTGATGCCGATCAAGGCTCTCAATTAATTATGACTATTTGACCTGAGATGAAGTACTGTGATGGGAGGTTGGGAATGACAGGTGTCACTTTGAAATCATAAGCTTGATGTTAATAAACCAACTTTAATAAACATACTTTCAATACTTCCACAACAATACTTTTGAATTTACATAGACATTCCCCAACAATTGGAAATACCTTCCTACCTCTACCCTAGATCACACAAAAGAGAGTGAGTTGGCACTCACTTTATGAGAGGGGTAAGAGAGGGGAATTCTCTCAAACCTCTGAGTGACGTCAATGAATCAATGTACTCAGTTTTTCTAGATTGCACATAGCTGACTCGGCAGTGGTGTGCTGTTCAACATAACATAAACGAACGTGCCCGTTAGCCAAGTGAACTGGGAATGTGCAAAATTTTATTGTGTATAAATTTTTATTTCAAATTCAATGATTTTTTCAAATTTCCTAAAATAAAAAAAA